>LR736868.1:5256921-5531217 GCA_902654985.2 Oryctes borbonicus
TATATATATATATATATATATATATATATATATATATATATATATATGCGACGCTAACGCCGAAGACACTTTCCGTACGGTAGAAGTTATTTTTAATAATTCATTAAAAAGTTCGTCGTAAAAAAACCTGATTTCCAGGAAAGAATACAAAACGAAAATTAGATTTCTTCGACGCTATTGTGTCGGAAATATTCGCGATGCGTACTCCATCGCAACTCAAGAACGGAAAGTAAATATTGATTCTTGTTTGTTGTTGTGATTAAACGAGGACAAAGAAAAAGATGAGCGGGGACACAATTACCCAGTTTTTAATTTAATAACTCGCGAGAGGTGCACGAGGTAGAAACGAACAAAAAACAATTTCCATTGAAAAAAGGGATGACACTAAATTAATTAGCGTTTGCGTCGGAGTAACTCTAAGTAAAAGGACGCGGATGCTTTGAGTATTTATTTATTAAAATTAGAAGGATCTTTTTTGGTCTCCTTCTTTGTGCCAACACAGCTTTCCCATTGCCCTCAAATTTACGCTTGTTAATAAAATTGAGTTTATTTAGTTTAATTCCTTTTGTATTTGCAAAACACCTTTTGTGTTAATATATGAATATGTATTAAAACAAGTCCGCTCCAAAGTGAAGTATGTCTGGACGAGCTTCCTTGGTACAACTTGCTTTCGTTAGGCTTCCTCCTCACAGAATGCCGGATTCAAATGATCAAAATTATAACTGTTTGTGTTAAGAACAAAGTTTGAAACAGATAGTAAATGAATTTGATAGTTTTAATAATAATATCGCCGTGGCAGAAGTACACTTTTCAGTCGCCGTGAAATATGATAATGCCACTTCTAGTTTAAGTGATATTTCAATTAAACGGATCCGTCAGTGTGAGTTTTCATATTTGTTAGCTTAAAAAAAAAGAAATTAAGCTACCTACATTGGAAAGCTTCGACTGCTTAGAAAACGAGCAGAACAACCTTTAGAACAACACATTTTTGGCCTCATCCATCGGTTAATAACAGCCACATGACTTCTAGATTAACCTCTCAATATATAACAAATCGAACAACTATTTCTGATACTTAAGAGGCAGTAAATTCGTCAGGTTTACCACTTGGTATGCCGGATAACAGCGATACAGCAGCTTCTGTAGTAAATCTAGGTTGCGGAAAGCAAATAAAAGCCAGCGAACAAAGTATTTGTCGAAAGTTTGCAGCTAGTTTAAATATGAATTTTCCATTGACCTCGATAGATATGAATTTAATTGTCCGTGGCTTGGGAATTACGACGTCACACTGTCCATATTCATTTATTAGCATTTGCGCTTGATGACTTTTATGCATCCGGCAATATTTCCAAAATATTATTGTGATTGACATCAGCTTATCACGTCTGGGATAGTATCGACCGATATGTCATATTTTCGACATAAACCAAATAAACAAACTAGTATATGTGTGTTGGTGCGCTTGAAATCTCTCCAAACAGCCATGCAAATAATCCTTTAAAATTGGACAGGGAATTTGCACTGCAGGAACCTCGGGTTCTCGGCTTTTTAGTTTAAGCAGATTTAGATGCATATTAAAGGAAAGACGCTGCCCTGAATTCAGTTTAATTAATTTTCGGCGTTCTGCTGTACTTCACTCTTGTGAATTATTGAAAAATCTGCAAAACTAATAAATTATTTGTTACTATTTTAACATCCCTTCAACTAAACTGCATCCTTCATATGCAGTGAAAAGGAATAGTTTTCATATGCGTATGTTCACCATAGAAAAACAATTGACGTAACGACAGCTAAAGGGCGGAAGCTGGTGTGCAAGGTCGAGTATAAGCAATATTGCCATATCTTTCTACCCAACACAAACAAGAAATTCTCTTAAGCACTTCCTCATAAAAATATCTAAAGCCAAATGGACAGACGAGTCAAAGTTTAAGATTCATAACAATAAAAGCATACACCATAGAGTGGGAGGAAGACTGCTGGACCTGTATATAGCTTAAATTGTCAAATGCGGTGGTTTGGATGTTGTTTTGGTGGTGGTCGCATCGGAAAATTGAAAAAATTACGGATGTGTGTCAGACTATTCTCAATTAAACGTGTACATAACATCCTTCTCGAAAAATTATATGTTGGCGAAATTGGTGCCGCGTCTGCTGATGGTTTATCAAAAGCCTACTTGACAACTTTAAAGCAATGTTTGGACATGTCTACGCGCAATACGAGTAAGTTTAGTTAGTGTCACTAATCATGGCGACGATTTTTTGGAATTCGCAAGACAAGACAGTGCTATACGGATTTATTGGGCGCAAGCGACGCTTAACTAGAGAGAAAAAACTCATTATGACAATGTCCTAGCCCACTCATCGGGAGCTGCGGCAAGAAATCTACTCCACTTCCATCCATCCTCGTACTTGCATTTAAATGCCTACTTAGAAATTTCATTTGTGTACGTAGTTTTTGTCCTGTAAGTAAATTTTTTAGTAAAACTGAAGCATCTGTTTTATTTCGTAGTAACAGTATGCAGTAGAAATTATGAGCGGCAGTGTATAGCCTAATTCAATATGAATATAAATTTCTCTTATTGAGACATCCCAATATACAGATCACTACGTCGAAATGTTGACTTTCCGTGCATGACTATTTTTAGAAATTAAAAAAAGAAAAACCTCAATTCTCTCCCCAGACAGAATGGAATTCCAGAAATTCAAATATCAGGAACGAGAGGAATTTGGCGTGAGCACTTTCCCTGCGGACGGGTAGGATGGCAGTATTTCTTCACTACTGGCGAAGTGGTTTCGTACAAAAAGTAAAGGAGATAAAAACGGCGATGGAACAGGAGAAAAGAGGAAAGACGCGGAAAAAGGTTAATATATTCTTACCGATGTACATACTGCCTGCGCTTCGCCTTTTCCTTGCCGCTGTGAAAAAATGTTTAGGGGCAAATGCGAAGGTTAGGGAAATCAGACGTAGAGCTCGAGAAACAAAAAGCGGTTATAAACGTAAAAATAAATACATATATACATGCATCATATATTGGCGTGTGCACTTAACGTGGGAGTAACCTTAGATCTTTTAGGAACGTAATTTTAAATTTATTACACAGGCCAAACCTAATAGATATTTAGCATTACTTCAGCTACTTACTTTCTAACGTTAATCTAGTTGATGTTACCCACCATACAACAATTATGGACGCACGCTAAATGCATCCTGTCATGTCTTTTCAAATGTTTGAATCGTGTACGAGTGCTTCAGAATTTGAATATTCCTTTATAGAAGGTTTATAGGTTTATAGGTTTAAGGTTTATAGAAGGTTTTTAATTGCGAAAGATGTGTAAATATGTCAATTTCATCTCCATAAACTCATTTCTACAAGATTAGGTACATCTTGGCTCGCACCATAAGATCGATATAACGAACGTAAACAGCGGATTTCCTAGCTTTATCGTGTGCAATTTATATTTAACCTAGCTACTGACACGTCCACCTATCCAAGATGCTGGAAGATCAATAAAATAA
The DNA here is from genome assembly GCA_902654985.2 of Oryctes borbonicus. NCBI lineage: Eukaryota > Metazoa > Arthropoda > Insecta > Coleoptera > Scarabaeidae > Oryctes > Oryctes borbonicus. The sequence goes on from LR736868.1 coordinate 5,260,438, forward strand.
ATCTAGTATATAATAAGGACAATTTATTAAAGTAATTGTAATGATAATCGGCAGAAGGTAAATGTCATCTACACGGGCTTTTGATTTAATTGAAGAGCTCTTCGTTCCTAACAAAACCGGAAACTGGAATAACTTGTCTGCAAAACTTTTATTTTCTTAGTTTTATCTTACCACCGTGTAGATAAAATAACTTACTTTTTCTCCCAACAAAAGAAACTGATAGTACTGCGCACCATTTTACTCGTTATACTAAATATCAATCGTTTTAAAGGATCTTTACTTCGCCGTAGTTCTGGACTATCAAATTCAAATTAAATAAATTCTTACATTGCTGCAACCGTAAACGGTGACGTTCATTAAAAACTCGTATTGTACAAAAATAATCGATTAGTGAACCAATTTGTCTCTACTTTGCCACAAAGTGATGTAATGCAATGAAATTATTAAAATAAATGCAATGCAAGTATAGGAAGTAAAACATTCTGTTTTCATTACTAAGCTTGAAATTTAATCAACATTAACTTTTATCTCCATCTACATCACGAGATCGTAATGAAAATGAATTCTTGAATAAAGAACAAAACACTAATCTTCGTGAAGTATAAATATAATTAAAACTGTATAAATTCTATCGTCGTATTTCCACGTGGACATTTTTAAATTGATTAGTTTGTTTTTGAAGCTTATTTTGATTATGGCGACGCATCTACTGTTTTTCAATTTACATGGTAATTTATTTGTCAATATAACGCTGTCACCGGTATAACAAATTGCCGGTACTAACGGCTAGAAAAACAAAGGGTGGGGTTGAGCCACAATTCTATCTTCATCTGGAATATTAATCACGAAATAGTGAAACTACTGCAATGAGTTTATCAACTAACGCGTACAAACGAATTGAAAATTAAACAATTTATATAATTATATTTCTTTTGACAAAGTTCTTAATTTTTAGACGAAAACTAGTGTAATCCATAAACGACAGGCATATTAACATTTTAAAGCATTTGAGATTTTGGATTTCTAAAAAAAATAATTATAGTTTTTCTTAATTTTCTTGTTTATCTGGCCAAATAATATTTTTTTTCTTGCACGCTGACGTTCTTTAAAGCATTGAAGGACTTCGGCGTCCGTTCTTGGTATTTTAAGGTCGAAGCTGCACCTGATTCAAAATCAAATATTGTTTAAGCCCCCGTCCAGTGGATAATCATTTTGGTGTTAGACACTGGAAATAGATTTATTTCGTTTTTGAGCTTTTCGTTGAAATACAGAGGAATTAGGAAAATAAGTCGTCGAAACTTGGTTAATCCCATCTCCATTCCTTGTTTTAATTCAGATCCGTTATTGAAATCCATTGAAAACACCTTCCGTTTCCATGGAAATACAATAAAAACCGCTCTAATTTATAATGAAATGAATAAATGAAGAGATATGACTGAATTTTCCGTCAGTGAATTCCGTTTCTCGCACTAAAAGTTGTTTATTGGTAATTACATGAATTAAAAATAATCTACATATGTGACCATTTCATTTTCCCTTAGCAAATGCAACATATTTCCGGGCCAAAATCGAATCGGATGCAAGAGAGTAATATAATCGAAAATTGGGTAGATATAATAAATTATAGCATAATTAACAATGGTTGCTGATTAGAACGGTATTTTATTGCAATGAATCAAATGCATCACGAGCTCTTGAATAGCGAACTAGAATGGACTCACTGCATATAAAGCATAATAATAAATAAACCAATATTATTGGGGAGCATTGTAATCAAATGAATTTGCAATTTGCGATATCAAAAGATCGTTACCAATAAGAGCAAAAATATCGCAGTAAATTATAATAACATTGTGCAATACAGGCCTCTGCATACAAATATGTGATTATAATGTGCCTTTTCAGGATCTTTCTAAATATAATATGCGCTTCTCCCTATCAGATACCATTCGCTCAAGATTCAGGATTTTAACTTCATCCTTGTTACGCGCATAAAATGCAATAGTTTAATTTCTTCACAAAAACACACCCCTGTAATAACATCACTAGTGCCCTCTGCTTCTTTATCTTAAGCCTCAGGACATTACAGAGTCGGCAGACACTAATACGATGAAGAACGCCACCATCCGAAGCACCACTTCGGGACCAAGGCATAAGGCCACCTACGACTACGTTTGTAGGCTGGCATAAGTATTCATAACGAACATGCATATTTCTCTCTTTTAGGAGCACTGCAGAAAAAGGAGTTCAAAATAGGGCCAAAAACCAAGGACAGAAGACCCCCAAGATGATGGCACTGGAACAAGTTGGACACAGGTCCTGAAAACTAACGACTGACACCGCATCGTTCGACGTCGAGGTACCAGGAAGAATACTTCACTCTCGCCGCTGAAGATGTTCGCGGCAATTGAGATTGAAACATCTGGAAGACATTCCAATCGACCACAGCTTGTCAGCCCGGAACCAACTTCTACAGATTCTGGTACCGTTAATAAATTTCGGTTTGAAGAATAGAGTAGAATTAATGCAATTCGTATGGAATCTGGCATTCTTTAAATAGGCAAAAAATTATTTTCCCTATTTCTCTGTTCGATTCCCATTGGTTGTGCAAATCTTAAAAATCTCATTTTCTAAACTTCCTAGAAAAGCAAGTGAAAGAATTATTATTAGCCTATTGCTGCATTCCGTAATAATTTTCATTGTTGCTTCATGTTGTACTACTCCTCCGATCAAATCACGTTGCTTGAGAAATATTACTAACTTGAATTTTTTTGTTGCAAAGTAGTGATTACTTGCCCAGCAAATTTTGCATCATAATATTGAAGCATGATATTGTGTCAGTTGTAGATCTTGTCTAACTAATGTGACAATATCATAAAAAATATCATAACGATCCATTTTTTCAAGAAAAACTTCCTTCTTTCTCGGCTGATCTCTCCAATACGTTCTTAGTGTAAGATTATAACTTGAAGAACAAGTTGGAGGGGGATATTATTAAGGAGTAAAACGAGGTCTATGTATTCGAGGGCCAAAGAGTTTTAAATGTTTCAACAAACGAGAAGGTGATTAAAATATTGACTTTGTTCTATTATTATATTATAAAAATAATAAATTATTCGCATTAACACACGTAAACTACTTTAAAACCGATATAAAAAGCACTTTAAAGACTCATTTAAAAATTTCTGTCAAGTTACTCAGCCGGATAAAGACAATCATTCGGTATTGATTAAAGATTCGACAAACCAGAGAAAGCTTCCTCCCTGCGCAATTGATATCGAAGCGTTGGTATATATAATTTAATTCAATCGAGTTCCAATCCTAAAACAACTTTGACGGATATACCGTCTGCCGGAAACGAAAACAATCATTTTAAACCAGTTACAAGTTCATCAAGAACTTATAATCCCTGTAACATTGCACAGCAAGTATAAATGTCTAATAAAAAACGTTTCAAGGCCTCATTACCAGGGTTCCATTTTAGGACCTTTATGGTTACTTAAGTATATTTAGGTAAGTAGTAAAGAATTTCTCTTACAATGTCCCATCTTCCGTAACTACTTAAATAAATAATTACCATTATTACTATCTTTGCTAACAAATCCCCATTACGAAGTATAAGGCAATACTATTAAGACGTACTTATGCTCATATTACCATACATTCCTAATAGATATTCCTCCCTCCGTTTCCTTCCTTATTAATTCAGTGGAACATACTACCCGCAATTGTCCTGTTAAGGAAACAGTTCGGGGAACATTACGCTATATTGTATATGTCATTGCGTACCTGTACGTGTACATTTAACTAGAGAACAATCATTGTCTATCAAATCCAATTAATATGAAATGCTCTCCTACGTAATAGCTACGATTCCATAAAATATGAAGTGAAATACATGTGTATTATGAAATGTCGAAGGTGAAATGTATTTCTGAGATATAAAATATTGAAGTAGCCATTCTTATTGATTGATTTAAATGGTGACGGAGTATATTGATATAATGCTAATTAGACATTTTAAAGTATAGTCGGTAGCTATTTACACTTCCGGAGAAAAACTTAGACGCGGTACGATGTTTTAAAGATTTTAAGGGTTACAACATGTCTTTGCGAAACTAGCAAGATATCTAATTAAGTTTTTATTCATAAAAGTAAAATAAATTTAAAAATATCTCCTCCGGTAATATATGAACTAAATAATAAATTATTACTCCAATTTCTCAAACAATTTCTGCGACAAAAATTTAGACGCTCTGTTGCAAATGTAAAACAAAAATGAACAAATGAGTGATCAGTAATCCGTAAATCCTCCATTGTTCTTAATCACTTCCAATAGTCTGTTATTAATAGATTTATATAAATCTAACACATAATTTTGAGGGATATTCAGCCATTCCGTCACTATTGAAGTTTTCAGTTCCTGTACCATGAAATTTTGACGGCCTCCGCCATAAACGCGACGTGCCAATTCACCCCACATGTTTTCAATAATGTTTAAGTCTGGTGACCGTGCCGGCCGCTGTAAAGTTTTAATCTTTTTCTCTTTAAACCATTCGGTAATGGTTTTTGCTTTATGAATTGGCGCGTTATCTTGCTGAAAAACAAAATTGCGCCCGGCCCATTGGTTTCCAAAACGTAGAAGATTGTCACGCAATAAGTCTTTATACGTCACAGATGTCATTTTGTTTGTGCAAAACGCTATCTCATTTTTATCGCGGAATCCAATCGCTGCCCATATCACCACAGATCCACCCCCTAATTGTCTGGTCATTTTCACTTTTGGTTTCTTTCTCAGATCATGATAATAATGCGAGTACCCATCCGGTCCGCCCAAATTAAAACGTTTCTTTAATTTAATTAAATTATTAAATTTTAATTTAATTAAAACTTAAATGGCTATTGTAAAGCTTACGGTAGAATTTAGTAACCAAATACTTTTATGTCATCATTACCACTGACCACAAGCTCTTTAAAGTTATTATTTTATACAACTGAATTCGTTTGAATGTTGTCTAAACATCTAATCAAGGAATACAATCTACTCATTCCTGATGTTAGTTTGACGACACTTCCATCAATTAATATACGGCAATTTTATATTTTAATTTGTAATGATTTTAATAGAATAAGAGAAGCTACTCCTTTAAGAAGAAGGTCAGTACAATGACATCCAGCGTCGTGTCTCTAAGATCATGGAAGATTTTCTAATAACCAGCAAAGATTTTATGAATGAAAACAACGGATCTTAGGTGATCCAGAAGGATATCAAAAGCAAACAGAAGCTTGAAGGATGAAAGGTCCAATCGCCGAGGTAGTAGAAAAAGTATCCGGGTATATTTTAGAAACGAAGTTGCAGTTTGTTATCAGTGTCCATAATCGCCGATGGTCCCAACAAAATCCAAATAAATGGATAAAAAAAAACATCTAAGCTAAATCCGTAGATTACAGCAAAAAGAACCAATTACAAGCAGTAAAGAGACATATCAAAAGAGTTACCTTCCGTGATCATCCCGATGGAAGTTAACATCAGGAATAAATTGAAGATATCAAAGTATTGGGAATAGGACATACACCTCTCGCCGGAGGGTTCGGAATAAGGCGTACAAGTCTTCAGGCAGTGCAAATCCTTTATTTTTTGCAAGTGTCGATTTTCTTTGTAAACGACGCCAAAAACTTTCTTAATATTAGAACCGGAATCTTCTGTTACGGAGTTACATTAATAAAATAAGTCGTTATTAATAATAAAAAATCATAAAATAAAAGTATGTCAAAATAACTTGTTTGGCTTTTTCCCGTTTAACTCGGAATATTTTTGTGAAGGACATTATATTGTTGTTAACGAAATTTTAATTGCACCTACATTCTGTGTAGCTGCGCTACTGTCCAAATTAAATTCTGCTGTCAATCAGATATGCATTTGGAGCAAGTACAGTCAGATAATGAAAATTCATACCTTTGGGAAACAAAACACCGCATCGTGAACAACGATATTGCTGATGGTAAATATAAATTTCCCAACAACAAATAGAACAAATAGTGCTTGTTTTCATGGAATACAAAAATATTTTTTGTATTCCATGAAAACAAGTCCCAATGTATGTACTGTACATTAGTACAGTACATACATTTTTGTATACACGTGAAAACTCAACAATTGCGTTTTAGATGCATACAAAATATTGTAACACCAATGTAATCTGCGGAAATATATAAATTTCATCAAACCATGTGGATTATATTCCACGCCAATGTATTGTTCGCTTAATCAAGCTAGCAACAATGAACAGATATAATCGAAACTAAATTATGGGCAGTAGCCTACGTAACAGTTATCAAGTCGAAGGGGCATAAAGTTTATTAAGATTATTAACAGCTGAATAGATGCACAAAAAAATATAAATTGCGAAGACAAATAATTTAATCATTCCTTTAGCAATGACACACACGTACATCTATGGTGAACGTAAAGCTTCAGTATTGTAAAGTAGATTATTGCAAAAGGTAATGTATATGAATTACCAATTTACACAACAGTCGACCCAAGCACAAAAAATTTGTGTCATTGGACAAGTCTGCAAGTTCAAACCACTTTGGCTTCATTTATCGAAATAATGAATCAATAGTAGTAATAATGGATATTGTGTATAATTTTCACCTTTCAGCTGTCTTCCTTTCCCTTCTAAACTTATCATAGACTCCACATTTGAACGTCCCAAAATAAATTAATTTTTACTTTCCAGCAATTTAACATTTCAATTAATATTTACATGCGTATTATAGTACGTTGACTATAAATATTGAAGAAACTTGGAAAATGTTCAAAATTTATATGAACAACTATATTTCTTTATTTTATTGGTTTGGTCCAGCCAGTGTATTGTTGGTAGCACTTATCAGATTATACGTTTCAATCTTTGCAGAATTTCCAACTCGTCCTAAATTTTTGACGTAAATTCCAAATGTCCTAAAATAAAATTTTCTTGTGAGCTGGAAATTTGATCTCCCACCTTAATAATTTTATAATTCAATCGAATTCCCCCTTAGTCTTGCTAACTATTTTGAGTTATAGTTCTCTGCAGAAACATCATTAAATATGCAGAAGTTGAGAATTGTATAAAAGGGAGTCTTTTATTTATGTGGTCAGTTGCTGTCCCTATTATTTGCCTTATCTCCATCCACGTTGTTCTACTCAATATTTATCTTTTAACAATGCAATATAATTTCGTAGTTTTATAAAATTTGTTGCAACTGTGAGTACTGAAAATCTGCCTCAACATCAACAACATACAATTTCCCTACTTCCACAAAAATTTCCTTTGTAGGCTTTGCTTACAGAAAAAAAAAAAAAACAAAGTTATTATTGATTACTTAAATAGTGCTGATCTAGCTCCTCCCAGTATAAGAGACTCTACATCAAGAAGTTGGATGCAAGCTAGGCAATATTTTTCATACATGCCTAACAGCAGATTTTGTCCCAAAATAAAATTCCCACGTTCCATTCAACGATGTTTACGCACGGCTGTTGATTCAAGGTAATACCCCCTTTCCGTTGGCTTATTGAATTTACACCTGTTCATTCTCCAAACTCATAAAGAACTGTTTTCTTTGATTTTAGGAATAATTTTGAAAATTATATATTGTCATTTAACGCCAAGCAACTTATAGTCTGGTCATTTGAGAGAACGTAAAACATCAACGTTAAAATGTTAGTTATGGGCTACGTTAAACTATCATTGATTAATCGTTCGTTATTTTGTTCATTTCTATATTTACGCAGCCGCAGCATTCGTAAGCAAAAAGAACTCATCCGTATAAATTCAATGTCACAATGTACACCATCATATCGTGCTTTTCATATATCTAGGCAATATGCAACTGATCGTAATTGAAACAGCACTCACTCCCTTAATTTAAAGGAGCCTTTGCACCAAAAAATTCCCTGTATTCGTTTTCCCTTTGATTGCAATTACAACATAGAGCATTGCCAACAACCAAGAGCTACGATTTATTTCCTCTCTGCTGTTATTTACTACAAAAGTTTGCTTTGTCCGTCACGCAGATTTCCCGATAGCCTTGTATTAACAAAATTCGAGACATAAATTAAAGCGGGTAGCGATATAAAGAATAAAAGAACGGCAATTTGTATTATTGATCAGTTAATAAACGTTTTTATCGTTGTGACAAATCGTATTATCCCGAATAACACCAATTTTAACCGAACGTGCAAAACCAACACGTCATGACATATTGGAAACGGGCTGCAAAATCAAAAGTCACGCCTGCAATACGTTTTGTACGTACGTATACAGACGTAGCATCAATGCCCGTTTCGAATTGGTTTTAGAAATCAGCTTTTTTCGCCCCCTATAATGTTTTTAGCGAAAAATCGAAATAGAATGCTTTCGGCGAAATTATCAGGCATTGTGCCTGCGATATCGAACCGCCTCGTGGCGTGAAATTGAATATCGACGGGTCAGATTACGCTGCGTTTTATGTACGTTGTCCATGAATTTCCGTACAAGTTAGACGACACAGAACGAACGAAAAAGGACGTATGTAAACATTCGGTGGTTTCACTCAAAAGCCACCTAATGTATGTGCACGGTATAATTTACTTAAAAAGGCCATCGGAGACATGATAAAATTGGACATTCCAGGCATTCCTTTATATTCTATTTAGTCAAATTTCGTAAGCTGGAATTTTATCTTGTACATACATTTCTTGTAATTACATTTTTTCAGTGACCACTTTAAAACAGCTGTACACGTTATAGATGCATAAACTATTGCGTGTCACTGAAATAAACTTGTGAAATCTTAAGAATTAGGCCAAAAACAAGATTTAGAAGACATTCTCCTAAAATACAAGAGTGTATCGTGCCACAAAACGTATAAATCTAGGTACCAACATCATTAAGTTTAAAGTTTATTGGAGGAATAAATTCATTAGCAACCAGGTTATTTGACTTTCATTATTTGTTAGTTACCTTCGTTAGCAATTTCTCGGTCGATGTAAACCATGTAAGTATTACGAACGTTTAACAAAGGGGTTATTCAAACAGAGCACGTTAATCTCAAACTCGTAGCGATTAAAAGATAACCCGTTTAAGCGGTGTATTCAGATTTCATCGCTAGATTTATAGCCGTCGACTCTAAGTAGCGCAACAGAAAACGGCGTATTATTGCCGTTTGATGTAATGGAGCGGCAGAAAGATGTTAGATAAAAATTGTGATAAGTGGTCTCAATGAGCCGACTTCTTCCGTATATAGGTGCGGTAGAGAAATGACAACAAAACCGGAAACGAGGGGAAAATATTACGGCGCAGATATTGAGGCAATTTGTAACGAGGGAGAAATAGTGGACTTTTCCCGTTATAACGATTTTCTTTTGTACGTTTTCGTTCGTCTCTGCCGATGTTTGTACACTTTCTCGAAAGTATTTTTGGAAAGCTACAACTTTTTTATTGCTCGTTACGTACCTATTTGTGATAAGCACAAAAAGTTAATATCAACTCATTTATTATTGAAAGGTATATGCCGTGGAAACGGTCGACTCGACCTGCTGCGTATAATATTTATATGGACATTTGCTTTATTGTTTAGCCTGTCATACAGCAAAGAATGAAAAGTCAACGTTATCACTAAGTAAATTATTGTTCCCAGGTTCAATAGGCAAATAATTCATTCGAAACAAAGAACTTCGTAAATACAAAAATTAACAATAATTGGTTCAAATTAATCAACAATTGGTTCAAATAATTATTTTTTTCACGACTCTCCTACGTTTCGGCAAGGAAATGCTGTAGGTGATAGCCTCACAGTTTTGAAAATAAAAGATAATAACGAGATCGGACGGAAGTCTTTCGAATTAGCTCTCAGAATAGCCGCAACTACTATAATTACAACTCTCTTCAATTCTTCTAGTTCCACACCATCCACATCTATATCTTGTTCATTTACAAGTAGAAACAAGCATTAGCCGCACGTTGTTTGATATGGAGTAGTTTGTCAATAATTCAAACCTTACATACATAAGTGCACAGTAATTTACATTCAGTTCCTTTTACTTCTGATTTCACTCAAACAATCAGCAGAGCTCACTTTTCTCGCAAAATCATGCGCAGACTACTGTTCAACCATCGAACATGGTAGCCGAATCTACCTTCTCCGTACAAGAAATTGGTACCTGATACTGCGAAAGATGGGAAAATCGGATTTACCGATCGACATTTCCTAGATATCTACCCTTCACACCGTTAGATAACATATATCATCAAGGCGAATTCGAAGTGTACGCGGCGCTCCGTTCTCTCGACGCTATACATAAGCAATTCCATACACCTCAGCGTCAGGGTAGACCATACATCTACGGTACCTTTGTGCAGATTGCCAATAGAATCCATTTTTCATGGAGCTTTTTCCAAGAGCGGCCGTCTGCGCGAAGCATAGAATAAAACGTAAGAGAGTTTTAAAAAACGTACGTGATATACTCGCCGAATACTGCGCTATCGCTATTTAAAACTTACTTTGTCATTTTGCCTCTCGACGTTTTCGATGGAGAGTGTGCGAAGGTGCGGGAAATATCGAAATTATTGGAAGAATATTGTCGAATGGTACAATGCGGTAAGTCTATTATCAGAAATATGCTGCGATGAAAAGCACATCATCGTAGTAACTTTCACAAAGCGCAATATCAGAATAGGATTGTACGAGCAATAATAACACAATGCCACCACCATGCGTCCTTTATTTTTAATTTTTACTTCGCACGCAAGATAGGAGTACGCACTGCGTACTCTTATAAATCTTCAAAAATTATTACTTTACGATATCGTAGGTATTTACATTGCTAATTAGAATATCTAATTAAAAGGCAAATATCTAGTGGTCAGAACGTAAGAAGTATAGCTGGAGAACTAAGTATTCACGAATTTACCATTAGAAAACGTTTGAAAGCTTCATTAGGTCGATTTAAACCGATGTTCACACCTAGAAGCCAAATTCTACATTGAAGGATTTGAAAGTAATTGATTTTGAGTACGCAGAAGCAAATCATATTAATCACAGATTTAATAACCAAAAAATATAATGCTAAGATAGCTTAGCTTCCTCACGGTATTGATGGAATAATTCACGGCAAACGCAACAAAAGGAGAGAAAAAAATTACACTAACGCACGGACATGTTTCTGCCTACCCGGCATCATCAGCGTGGTTTCGAGAGTAATTTTTTATCTCTACCTTCTATCGCTGTTGCCTCACAATTAATGCCACAACTTTCATTCAACTTTCATAGCATTAACAGTGAGGCAACAGCGATAGAAGGTAGAGATAAAAAATTACTCTCGAAACCACGCTGATGACGACGGGTAGATAGAAACATGCCCGAGTGTTAGTGTAATTTTTTTCTCGCCTTTTGTTGCGTTTGCCGTGAATTATTCCATTAACACCATGAGGAAGCTAAGCTATCTTAGCATTATATTTTTTGGTTATTGTTTCTAGGCATTTTCTGATGTGTTCTGTTAGATTTAATCTTGAAAAAAGATGGCTAATGTTGCATGGTGTACAAATATCCGTGAGCGTCAAAATATTTCACTACGACAACCAGAGAAGTGTTCAATGGGGAAAATAATGGGTTTCAATAAAGCAAGCCGTAAGTGTAATATGAACGAAACCGATTTAAGCACTGTCCCCAATAAAGCCCCAAAACCTCTGACTCAAAAAGGAAAAGAGTTATAGGTATGCAAAGTGGCTAGTGATGAAAGGCAAGAGTTATCTACTGTTGTTTATTACATATTTATTATGTTCCGCCAGTCCTCGTCTTTAAATGAAAGAGAATGCTTGAAGGGATTTTCAAACGAGCACCGATTGGAACTCTGGGTCTAATGTCTGATTCTGGATTTTTTAATGTACACTTAATGCTGGAATGGATGAAACACTTGAAAAAGCACATTAAATCTTCCAAAGAATAGAGTCTTCATTGTTGATGGACGGTACATAGAAGCTTCAATGTGATAAATCACCGTAAAAAGAATTTTATCCACTTGTTGTCAATTGCTCCAAACTTCAGCCATAAACTTATTAAAATCATATGTCTCTATACGTCTTGCAAGCTTTTGCATCATTCTTGTACGTCAGAATTACTGTAGCTGCAGGAGTGTAGTATTACTGTAGCTGCAGGACTACAACCTTTTACCAGAGAATTACCTAGCGCCCAAAACATCAAATTAGAGAGAACTGAACGCCCTTCTATTGGGTGTACCAACTCTTTACAGAACGGTACCTCCTTTAACTTCCACTCTGGACGATAAAATATTTGATACTGAGCAAAATTATTTTAAATATTACGTATTAGTATATGTTGTTGTAGACTTCCGCGGTCATTGTTTTCTTTTAAGGAATTTGGGTTTCCGGGTTGAAACCGAGTCGTAATTGCATGAGAATGCCGACGTTTCGCTCTCAATTTCATGGAACTTCTTCCGGGCTCCTGAATGAAAGAGAGCGAAACGTCGGCATTCTCATGCAATTACGACGCGGTTTCAACCCGGAAACCCAAATTCTTTAAAAGATTACGTATTAGTGTCCTGGTTTTGTCAGCTGTGGAAAAGATGTCGATAACACATGCTATATATATATGCAAACATTCTTCAGTAACTTAGATTTCATTGTTTCGTTTTGTTACAGATCTTGTATGCATTTTACATTTATTACGTCGAGCTCTGCGTAGCTTCCTTTTTACATTCCTTTCAACAACGTTTTTTTCCCTTTTCCAATACATTGAACATATGTTCTAGAACACTCTTTTTATATACATGTTCCTTTGATTTCAAATATGTTTCATCTGACGAGTCTAACTTTGAGTAATGAGGATATTTTCACTGTAATGTGGTTGTTTTTTAATAATTCGCCCAGATAAAAAATGCAATTATTTGCCTTGTTTGCCTTCAATTTAATTGGTGCAATTTTTTAACTGGCGTTACAATTTTAAATATAAATATCTTGTCGTTATTACGAAGTGTAGACTATTTCTCCAAATGTGAATATTCCATATACAACATACATAATACACTTAATTTATCTTCCACAACAAACATCATAAATCGCATTTCACGTATGTACATACCTTCTTCGGTAACACTAGTACCTAGCACATTTTATCATATTTGTACAACAAAAAGGAAATACCACTTACCCTACTAGAAAAATTTATTATTAAGAAACGACCGACAAAGTGAAAATACAAATCAACCAAAGCAAGAGTTATTAATCAAAAATATTACACAAGAGAGCGCAGCCAACAATATTACCTACACATTCGGGAAATATTGATCCAAATGAGCAACATGTACTTAACGCCGCGGTACTCAACGACCTTCAATTAAACCTTGCAATCATTGAAGTGATTTACGAATTTATGTCACAAAACAACGTTTGTGTTAGCCATAACATTAATCAACTATAATTTATGATTTTAGATGCAATATTTAACTACTCAAACAAAACTTCTAAAACATTGTATCATATTGTTTACAATTGCAAAAGAAGCATTTTACAAAAATTTAACCATTTTCTGAGAGGGGTTTATTGAAACCACTGCGATTCTTTAAATTAATTCACATATTTTATTTTGTTTTAAATAGTTTCAACTATTGCCGTACGCAAATCAATCTAATTAATAAAGCGTCTCCTGATGATATGACAAGCTGCAAAGCTTATATACCCCGTAGGACCATCACCATACGCCAAAAGAGACGTATCTGAGCAATAATCGATAATTTATATTAATTTTGCCAGTTTAACTTATTTCGTTTCCAGCATTGTTGTTACATTTTAATATTTGGGAATTTGTTTCAGGTAACATAATAGAAGAAACAGATAGCGCACGTCATACAAGAGCACAAAATTTAATGTAACACCTGGATCTCATCGTTCTAGAAAGCTATTTTCTATTTCAAGTTACAAAAATCCAATAACTTGAAGATGTATGCTTTCGCCGAATTTTCATATTTAAGATTTCGAGAATATTCGAATATCACATTTCATACCGGTCCGAATGCATTTACTTCCAAGTTTTCTTGGAATATGTTGTCACCCGCATCCTCCATTCAATTTGCAATTACTCTGTTGCTCTGTAACATCTACCCGCAGTAATTTGTCTATTTCACAACTAGTAAGGAATCTATAATTATCTATCCAGTGAACTTGTTCTACTCCAATTCCGAAAATAGCAATAAATGCCCAACCAATAGAATCGTACATAATGTCATATTGCTAAAATAACGCGTCTTGAGGTGTTAAGTGAATCACTTCATGTCCAATTTTTTACCGTTGAAAGTATGATGAACCATCAAATGAATCCACCAAAGAAACTCGTTCAGAATTCTCAACAATAAGGCCTGTTAACAAAGCACTATCTGGTTGGTGGTGGAAGGTGTATATGTAGATAAGATGAAGAGAAAGCCATTAGTAGATAAGAAACAGAGAAAGCGGAGTAATTGATGGAATACATAAAATAAGATCTCGATATTTCCGCTCAAACTTTTAATTGTAACTGGATGACGCCATTTTAAGTTCCTAAATGTTAGGAAAATTCCTTTTTTAGGCGGCACATCAAACTCTTCTTATTTGATACAGCTTCTAGCAAACAAGTAATCTGTGAAATTCGTATTCGAAGAGAAAGCAAGAATACGCATACGTGGCGGCGGTGCCCAGGAAGCAATAAATAGAGAGGTTCCGGATTGTCAAACAAGAGGGGCACCTTCTTGGTTTAATGCTTAGAAAATAGTGAAAAGCTATGAGTGCGAAGTGAATGCTGAATTAGTAACAGAATTACTCGTTACTCCTAAGTATTTAACGCAGATTCTTTTGTTGTCAGAAGTTAACAGTACCGATGAATTAACAAATTATCTATGTTATTGTCGTAAAACATATTTTTGAATTAAACCGTATTTACAAGTACCTATATTTATTACTTTTTATTTATAAATACTAATAAACAGAGACATGGAGAAAAGATTTCTAATAACTAGATCTTGTTGTAGAATAAATAGATCTTGTCTATCATAACTTAATCCATTCGGTGTCGTATAAAATAACGTTTGAATATTAAACAGCAACATATGAGAAGTTCGTTCGTAAAAACTTTGGCAAACATACATACATCATCGCCTCCTGTCTTTCCTTTTATTGTTTACGCCGCTTCGAAAGTGAAACGAAAATTTAAGAGGATCGTATAACTTGAATTCCTCGAAAACTAATAATAGATTATCGATCAGAAAAAGAAAATCAAAATTTATCATCATCAATCATGCAAAAGTGTCAGAGAGAAATTTGTAGGACGGGGAAATTTACGAAACCGAGAAAAAAGAAAGGGTGTAACTTACTTCTTCGCTGTGACGCTGTTCGCAGCCGTGAAGGGTCGTTCTTTAAAAGCAAAAAAAGTACACTTTTTACTTAGAATCCCAGATAGTCCGATAAAGGTCGGGGAGTACTCGATGTTATTTAATTGTCAAGAAAATTGGTAGTAGTAGTCAATAGCGATCAAGATGATTTCGATAACTAACAGATTTACAGATCCACACTTAAAATTACACTGAATTCGGTACTCTCACACAAAACACATCTAGCAATAGTTACATTTGATAAACAAAACATGCTTCAATGCATTATGGGAGGATGGAAAGGTAAAAAAAAGAGGGAAAAAGTATAAAAAAAAATTCAAAAGGTAATAAAATAAATCTTTAATTTTCGAAATAAAATAATATCAAATAGCACAATATGTATTATCTGCGATAACAGTTCCTATTGTGAGTATACGCGACCGCCTGTATGTAAGTTGGGAGCTAAACAACTTCAACTGATGCTTTCCCGTTTATGGGCGCAACGCAACTGCTGACTTTGAGCGGTACATGCTATTGAGTATCCTACGAAACTGGCGGTTACCGCCGCGCCCTCCTGCGACGGTCGGGAAAAGCGCGCCGGCACGAATTCGCCAGACTCTAACACCCCTTCCCTGGATGTCTTTATGGGTCATCACGGACTGCATGATCCTAGTTTTATGATAGGTAGTGGTAGTACTTGGTTCCGACGAAGAATTTAGATACAGGACTATACGTAGAACGGTAGCATCTCATGATTTAGAACTTCAACGGTCACGCGACGTCTTTTTTTTGTATAAAACGAATTTGTTTTTATGACAGATGATAAATGTAATTATCCGGTAGCTTAAGAAAGCCGTTCAGCATTGTACAAATTTATTAAAATGCTAAACTTCAGGTTAGTGCCGATGTTCTGTTTCCTGCAGCAAATTTTGCATATAGGATTTAAAGCTGGTTTTGTGAAGAATGGCTTATTGCTTTTCCAAGGTAAAAAAGCAACCGATTATCATAAAGAAACGGTTTCATGAAATATTGACACTACCAGACAATGCTGTTATTGTTATGGATAATGCTACATATCATAGCTGAAAAATTGAAAAAATCACCACAAGAATATTCGATATGCAGGTTTGGTTGAAATCAAAAAATATCAAGTACGATGAAGAGATGCTTCGATCTCAACTTCTTCATTTAATTCGCTTTAATAAAGACCAATATAATACACATTTGAGAGATGAGATGGCCAGAAGTTGCAATAAAACCTTATCACCGCGAACTCAACTCAGTTGAGTTAGTATCAGCTCAAATCTGCCATTCAGTCACTATTGAAGATTTCAGTTCCTGTACCGTGAAATAGTGGCAGCCTCCGCCATAAACGCGACGTGCCAATTCACCCCACATGTTTTCAATAATGTTTAAGTCTGGTGACTGTGCCGGCCACTGTAAAGTTTTAATCTTTTTCTCTTTAAACCATTCAGTCATGGTTTTTGCTTTATGGATTGGCGCGTTATCTTGCTGAAAAACAAAATTGCGCCCGGCCCATTGCTTTCCAAAACGTAGAAGATTGTCACGCAATAAGTCTTTATACGTCACAGATGTCATTTTGTCTGTGCAAAACACTATCTCACTTTTATCGCGAAATCCAATCGCTGCCCATATCATCACAGATCCACCCCCTAATTGTCTGGTCATTTTCACTCTTAGTTCCTTTCTCAGATCATGATAATAATGCGAGTACCCATCCGGTCCGTCCAAATTAAAACGTTTCTCATCGGAAAATATAACTTTTTCCCATTGTTTCTTCCAGGATATGTGTTCTTCAACAAATCTCAACTTCGCTTCTTTGTGTTTCGCCGAAAGTGGCGGTTTTCTCAACATTTTCTTCCGTGATATTACCGGTGACGCCTTTAAAATCCTTTGAACATTACGCACGTGCGTTTGCACCCCCGCCTGTTCTGCAATAACTCTCGCCGACGCAGAAGAATTGGATGCACAACTCAATATCATGCGTTTATCCCGCTCACTTACAGCTTTCGGTCACCCCTGGCCTTTTGGTTTGCCGTAATTTTCCGGATCTTTTAGGAAATTTCTAACGGAATGATCGCTTCTTCGTAACCGACACCATCTTGGTGCCAGGCTAGAACTTTACCCCTTTTTATCAAGGATAATTGTTTTTTTCAACTCATATTGCAAACACTTTATAAAATATAATTTCTCGTGGTGAAATGTGTACACTTTACCAGCACAACCACGGCATATAGAGAGAAGTATCAAATTAAACCATTTTTACTTATATTAATGTAACACAATGTATGCACAGGGTCTAAATTTTTGTCGCATTTAAAATTCCTATTTTGATCTGGGAAAATCTCAATTACCCCTCATAAAGCAATAAATACCCAGAAATATTTATAAATGGATTATTTACATAACAAGTATTAATAACCATCATTAACATTTTATATAATGTCTATAAACTTTGTTTCGTAAATAGAAACAATACCGCGTCTATGTTATATATATATTATTCTATAGTGTTTTCTATATTTCATTAATTAATTAATTATTTTTGTAACTACAACATCCTAGCTAGTTTTAAAACTGCCGCCAAAAAGGTAGCTTTGAAAAATTTCATTGTGTAAACGCGCCTTTTCATTTTACTTCTCGGAATTAAAAAATAGACTATAGAAATATAAGAGATTTTGTCATCATTGATGAGATGTTTCCTACCTATTTAAAATCTGCGTTAGAAAAAGGTGCAAATAGAAACCACTTACGTAGCCAGTGTATTGAATTCCCGTTTTATACTAACATCAAATCCAGTAAACAGGATACAATTACAAACCCGACTATAATCCTCCCGAAGCTGATGAAAGCACGAAATTCGATAAACCATTTACATTTGCATCTTACCCTTGTTTATGCTACATCTACCTCAGCAAGAGGTTCTTTTTAAAATTAACTCCCCTTCGTCTTATTAAATTATAAACAAGCACTTTAATAATATTTACCTTGCTCCTTAGAGAATACCCTATATATAATTTAAAATGCTACTTTAATTGAAAATTTACTTAAAGGAAAACTAAACAGACGAAGGTAATTTCTTTCATATTGATGTGTTTACTCTAATATTTAAGTTTCTACGCTCAGAGACGTAATTTCATAAAATGATGACTGTTGGAACTACCGCAGATAATATTATCTACACCAGACTATCCAGTAAATATGTCGACTAGACGCCTTAGCACACAATTGTAAAGAACGCAGCAACGTCTAAAAAAATTATTATCTTTGGGAAATTAATAGTACTTTCACCAATGTGAGATTGTTCAGCTTCAGAATTTTGAAACCTTCTCGCAATTTTCAAGCATTTGTCTTTCAATAATAAAAATACGAGCAATTTTCCATCAAAAATATCTTTGACTACCAGAATTCTAATATTTTAATAATTTCCAAATTCTTTGAATAGAGCTAGCAAAAGTATGGCAAATCCTTCGGTCTTTAATATATTAATGTACGCGTTGAGATGAGAGCGAGAATGTGATGAAAATCCGAACTACATGCACATGACTGTGTATAAAAGTTGGAATTACCATTACTGACATTAATTAAAACGAAAAGTTTACGAAACAGGAACAAAGTTTTCATTACAACTAATTAAACTTAATAGAACAACGTATTCAATCCAATAGAGGACATATTGAACGAATAACGAGAAAACAATGTTAAAATGTTCATATTTGAATACAAAAGCAGGAACTTATTTTCACTTGTAATTCGACTACACAAAGGCCCATTGTTTATACATAAAACAAGGTATCTACTGCAATGCTATAAATTGAAAAATTCTGTTGTTTTCTAAATTTTCTCAGTCGTTAATTTGAGGGTATTACTTACCTACCCTTTCGACACTTTAAAAGAGTAGACGCGTAATAATATCGTTTACGAAAGATAAATTTGTGGAATAAGAAACCTCAAAATTTGACATTTGTGAGCCCTTAAGAAAGCCCTTAGGAAAACCTCGCATTCTCTCAAATGATAGAACTTGAATTAGCCTTGGTCTCGAAATAAAATTCAAAGACTGCAATAGTTGGAATTTTTTTTTAAAACCACTTAGTGAAATAAGTCTTCCAGCAAAAGCGATTCGACGTAAAAGAGACCAATTGTCTTGGGGTCTGTTCATTCCATTGTTACCGATAATATCAGTCAGGGCCCGCAGCGATACACATTTCATGTTGACAATACCTTATATTCTTACAATTTAATGTAATACGCCATACGAGTTCGCAATCTAACGTATAACGGACTGATATTCAGTCAGTATTGACAACCGTAAAATATGAAAATTTCCAACCGAACTTGACGGCCTACTATAAAGTAGTGTTTAATTTACGAAATTGTGACAAAATAGAAGTTACTTCCTACCCGTTTGTAGAAAGAAATTACATCAAAAACGAACATTTACAAAAGCCGTTGAAGAATTGAAAACGGATCAGAAAAAGGATCGCTCTGGCACGGATTGCCGGGCTGCAATCTGAACGTCGCTCCTCACGGCGCTAATGAGAGCAATGTTACATGTTGCATTCTTAGCACTACACTACAGTTAATTCAGTAGAGAGTCTGGGTCTTTTGCAGTTGTGCATCGGTTTATGTGGATTACGAAAGAAAATTGGATAAATTTTTATAACCGAAAGGTGCTCCTGTTTACGAAACGCTAGTTACAACATACACAAATTCGGAAGAACTTCCGCCCGACTCGTGTCTATGCTAGAAAGAAATAGTTACATTCCAGAAGTTTTCATGGAAAAGAACTCCCTGCCAAAGACTAACATCTCTGCATCATTCATCGCTGAATCTGAATGTATTGCAGCAGATGCGTGTTTGCTTAACAATCTCAACATACAAAAAAAAAGGAAAAGGTTCAAATAGATCATCCAGATATGATCAAAACATATAATCGGCATACCGTCACCAATTACAGTGTCTCCTCCCTTTACCTTCGCTCATACCACTGTGCCCCAGTAATGTTGCATATAGAAAGAGAGAGGAAGCCAAGTGAAATCGGCAAAAACAGTAGAAAGTAATCAATTGTTTCTATATTCCATCCATCAATAAATACACGAAAATTATTTGAGCGTGTCTATCAGTCTTGTACAAGGATTGTCAGCTGCGTAAATAGAGCCTACAGCAAAGTCAATATTCGCAAAAATAAATTGAGATCAAATAATAGAGTACGTTACGAAAGGAAACCTAGAAAAAGGCACGTAGAGTTCATTTTAATTCCGCTTCTTCTCCATCCTTGTAAAAAGTTCTAACGTTATTATTGTTATTAATATTCAAACTACGTTGGAGCTCTTACATTTACAAGCACGTCTTTCTGTCGAGTTCACTGAAAAGGTTTGCGTTATTAAAGAAACACGTTTTTCGTTTTGCCTCGCATTCGTTTTTTATTTTATCTTCCTGACAAGAACAGAGTCCAGCGACGTCGCACACATATACTTCTAGATATGTAAGGATGACAGATTCCTGACCTGCTAACAGCGTTCTAACCTAGTTTACGTCACGTACGGCCGAAGAAAACGCTGTAAACAAGCTTTGAGGAAATAAATGACTTTTTAGACCAGGATTTTCCAAATTTTTTGAATAGTGTTTTCCTCCAGAGTTTCGTGGTATATGTCAAGAAAACATGATATGTTGTACAGCACATCCCAACCAACCGCAGAAGTAATATTTGCATGTTAACGTCAAAAACATCATTCGAAGCGATTGTAGCACTTATTTCAACAAACCGTGCAAAGTGAATATAATATATGACTAAAACATTGCTACGAAAGTTACCCTAGCTAGAGATATCATCGGCTAGAAGCCAGATAGATATAAAAACAGCAGGCAATGTGTCTTCTAGCATATAGATCGACAAGCAAGTTGGCGGTAAGATAAATAAAAGTTAAGTGGGAGGCATCTTGGAGCATACTAATAAGAGCTAAAATCACATAAGATAGGTACGAATATATTTATATAAAAACTAGATACATGCAGCGAGACGTTACGTGACAATATGAAGGGGTTATTTAGCAGATGAGGAGCAGGGATGAGAATAATCCAGTCACCTAAATGCAGCAAATGTGGTAGCGGGAGTGCAGAACTGAACCGTATATTATTAGTAAAGCTGACAGCAGTGGTATTACATTCGGGGAAATAGAACGCAGTCGATATGCTGTCGTGCAGTCTTACCGTATGTGTAAGCGATTCAGCGCTCTGCTGCCGTTTCCGTCGAACTTTTATTGCATAACAAATAGATACATTTCTTATTTGGCCCAACACATATTGTTTCTTTTATTGGTTAACCAGCTTAGAGCCTTTCAGACTTCGTAACTAAAGTAATTTAAGGTAATAAGCTGGAATTTAAAGAATTAATCGTTTTCTTCTTACTTCGCTTCCAATTATACATTTAAGAATTAGCTTGCTATACGGAGGGCAAGAAAAGTCTTGACTTTTAAAAGCCACAGAATAGACTCGTTAAGTTACAAAATATTACAAGAACATCTGTTATTCGGTCACATGATGAGGATCTTATAAAAAAACATTCGCAATTAAAATTATTTTAAAATCAGCAGACATATATTATGTGGATAGGTTCAATTAAACGTACCTCGTTACAATACCGATAGGACGCATGCGAGGTTATTTGATACAACTATGGTTTTTTTTTTTTTGGTCTATGACACCAAATAGAAGGATATTCTTTTAACCATAAACGAATACTAAAAAAAAATCAAAAAATCCCACATTCGACACAAAGTTGAGAAAAATAATCCTACAACACATAAAACAAGCCAAATACTTAAGACTAACAACAAAAGTTAACTTTAAATGGGATCAAAGTCAATTACCCAAACCTGGTTGTATTCGTCCTTCAGTAGCGTATGACGTGTTAAATCAGCCACAAGTAAAAAATTAATGTTTTTCTATAATTATTTACAACTATTATGGCAAAAAAGCAACAGCTCTAGAATCCGAAGATTCGACGTTATTGGTCGGTTTAACCCTTGCTTGCTGAAAATGAACAGGTTAACGTTTCTGTCCGCCTCGAGAATGGTGACCTTCATTTACTGCAACCATTTATTGTAATACGGTATTATTTTATTTGATGCAAAATTGGGTAAATAAGTAATGCTGATGCTGTATTTGCTCTAGTTTTAGATTATACTAAAGAAAGGAAACGTGTAAAAATTGCTTCGTCGGTGTGGTAATGAAAAACTCCTGAAAAATGCCTGATGTTGGTAATATTTAGCTGTAGACCAAGAAACTATTGTGCTGCGGTTTGAAGCTTGCACAATTCTTTATAAATCCACATGCACACCAAACACTCCATTACCTGCTTACAAATGCAAGCTGAAAAACTCAATTTCCTTACACACGCTGTTCCTACATTAAACAACTACTTCCAAATTAATTTCGTATTTTCCCTAAGCATAAATCCAGTACAGTACGTATTTACTTAATATGTAAATACCACATAACGCGTACGTTAATTTTAAAGTACGAAAATTAACCGCGTTCTAAAATAACTAATCCCACCATCGAGTTTTATTCAACCACCTGAATGCATTTGCTAGTTTATGATGTGTTAGCTATACCCATCTATATTAACTGGTATCCATTGCAATTGAGAGCGCACTAAAACGATCGACCAATCCAGTTTAACGTTGCAACATGCGTTCATGCAATTATCTCATGGGAAATTTCATTGCATTCGATATATACAAAGCTTACCTACACGCATACACCTACATACGTGCATAAGCCACTTTAAATGTCTATTTAAAAGTTTATTCTCCGCTTGCAGATGCATCTACTAAATGACGTCTATTTACGTACTCGTAATGCTCGATATATTGTGGAGTTGTACGCCTTTTTCTTTTTAATTCGGCGATCAATATGAATGTTGTTTACCTTGCGAACTTTCCTTTGAAAGTGAATGCGATTCATATGTTTAAGCGAAAATAATTTTACTCATGACCAGCGCTTACTGCTTCTACCAACAATATTTACTAGCAGCGAAGTAGCGAAAATGTTAAATAAAATACCCACTATTGCTTGCTCCAGTTGATGATTAGTAATGATAATAGTGCTATTGCTATTAATTTTCAGTTCTAATTTCTTTGATGGCCCAACAGAGAACTCATTAAATGCAGGCGTTTACCTTTATCTCAAGAACTTCATCCCTAAGATTATTCAGTTTTGCTAATTGTAAGTGCAAGATTGCGCAACGCAATTCATCAACAATAAAATATTTATTTCCTCAAATCAAACACAAAGTTCATCTCCAAGATCGAAAGCACAAGTGAAGCCTTTTGCTTACAAACCGATATCAATAAACACATCAAAAGTCCAAGTGTGGATACATGAACATAAAACGGATGTTTTTGTTTCTCTTCCGCCACCGCATTGCGACATGATGTCAACAACGAAAACCATCATATATGTGATATAAATGAAGTACGTGTGATTAGTGCGGTTGCGCTTTGGTCTTTAATATACGACTAACGAGCGAAAAGCCGGTGTCACTTTGTCATTACCGTCGTTCGTCGTTTTCCATAAAACATACGCGTTTAATGAAATTTATGTAGGGATTTTCCATTAGATAACCGTAACTGTCCGATGCATAAATTTAATCTGTTGAAATTAACTAACTGAACTTAAAACGACACACATGTACGCGTTACAGTTTTCCACGCCGCATCAGATCTGAAATTACGGCAACTACCGATACCAAGGGACGTAATAAAATGTACATTGTTCTTCCTTTTTTTATAATATACGTGTTTGCATTCAGGTCTATCTACTGCGGATAATTTCATATCTTATTATTTTCAAGTAATACTAAGATACCACAATGCACAAGCAAAACTATAACGGTTAATATAAATCAAAAAACTATTCTCGCAAAAAGACTAAGAAATACTGGAATTATAAAGAAAACCTACGTAAACGAGAACATTCGCCAAAGCATCCTATTGATGAATATGAAATTACATTTTCCACTACGGCAAATAACAGTCCTGTGAGAAATGTAGTGTTAATAGGTATAACCGCCAACGATCTATTTACCAACATAAAGAAGCTCATTAATCTAGACAGCATCAATTTGTTCGGGCTGGAATTACATCTAACCAAGAAAGTGAAGCAATCGACTGTTACTCTTGATGCACTTGCTTGAAATAACGAAACAGCTGTTCTGGCGCCACGGGAGAATTGTCGGTAAAATCTGGAGATTAAGACCAAACGTCTTAAAAAGAAAGACCAAAGATCCATTGGTTATGGACTTTGAAGGGCAGAAGTGTCCTCGGCAGTGACATCTCACTGCAAGGAATCACTGGGGTAATGAACGGTACAGGAACCGCTTCCTTGGACAGCACACTGATATTATGAGAACGGTACTGGACAAGACTTTGCTGCAAATGCCCGTGGGCAGTGTAGCTCCTGAAATTATTTTTACTGACAAATTGAAAATTTCAGCACCGAATAGGGGCCAACCACGAAGTAACTTCAGTGTTCCGAATGACCGGTTTACGGATGCATGGCAATGCAGTCAAGACATAGGAGGCGGTTTTTGTGGACTGAACCCTAAACAAAAGGATATCCTTAAGCCGTGCAACGATTTTTCAGGCGGAACAATTCACAAGTACAATCTGCGCTGAAGTCACCGCAATAGTAAGCTGCACTTATGAGAAAATAAGCATTTTAACTGATAGTCGAGCAGACGTCAAGTTAGTTACGAATCCTGTTAGTAAGTCGAGACTAGTAAAGCATTGTAATAAGTTATCTTTAATCTGGGCCGACACATGAGGATATTAGGTAAAATAGTAGTTGACGAACTAGCCAAGGAGGGTTCTATAAGACAATTGATACGACCACAGCCCATATATGGAATCATAAATAATTCCGCTGGTAGGGAGATCTTGCTTAGATAAAGATCACGTAAAGAAGTGGAGGTCGCCTGAATGTCAACTACACACTAAAGAACTAAATGAAACGGAGTTTTCTGTTAACCTAATTAGTTGCAACAAAAAAGAGATCAGACCATTACCGATTTGGTGACTTGACACTGGCTTCTGAAAAAGTATCTATATAAGATAATTCGAGTAAGCGGACCCTAGAAGATGCAAATTACAAGATGACTTAAAGGTACTCGGGCAGAAATATTTGGGGAAGGATCTAGTGGAGTTTTCGAAAATACTTAAATATTCCTTCGGCGAAATAATAACCTTTGTAGAGGACACTAAACTACTACGTAGAAACGGGAGTTCTTGGGGACCTTTCAAAGAGCATTAAACTCAAGTGTCTGGACTACCGGCAAAAAGTATAACTGAACCCCAATGAAATCAGTAGGAAAAAGCAACAAAAAATGGTAAGAGATATTAAACATTCAGCTACAAGATCGAGTTGAAGAATAGTATAATGTTATCGATAAAGACGATTCCAGTAGCTATAAAGTACGAAATAAAAATGAAGAGACAAATAACTATGTACGCAAGAAAAAAATCGAGTAAGGGGAAAGAACGCAGCAGTTGAAAAATACTAAATCTAAACTAAAAAGAAAATCTATCTTGCCAAAGCGTACTACTGATGAATGCAGAATACTATTATTTAAGTTTCACAGAATTGTACCAAAAGACAATATGTTTTGCCGTTGCTCTTCACCTTTGAATTCATTTTCTATTCGCCAAGCGGATATTTTGCATTTTACAACTGATACTGCCAATTCTTTTTTTCTGTCCGAATTCAAAAATAATTCTTTCATTTACCCTCCAAAAAAACAGAAAAGTGATTTCTAGAAAGTAAATATACTGACTGTTTAATTCTTTTTTGTATAAAGCTGATCTTTTAGAATATGAAATACCATAAGCACCAATTGAATGTTTAATTATATTAAACTATTAGCGACTCCGGTGAGGCACAGCTATTAAATGCAGATAGGTAAGCATATACCTACGTACGTATTGGAAATTGCCTCAGGTTGGGTTCGAATTACACTCTCTTGAGAACATGATGTGCAAACACGGCGTTTAGAGCTCTGCGAGAGTACATCAACACAAACAAGGTATACAGCTTACCTGTGCAGTGAACTTCCACTAGATAATCAGAAATAACATAGAAAACTAGTGAAAGTTGTACTTCTAACGAACTAATAGAGTAAATTATGCGAATTAAGAAAAATTGAAGTATGTACTGTTATGTTTTACAGTACACAGGGGATGAATTGAGAAATATTTTGAAATTAATTAATTTTCGGAAATTGCATGGATGAAATTTATGGCCGTAGAATTGATTTGAATACGCCTGCGCTGAAACAAAATTTAAGCTTGCAATACTTGCAAATTCTGCAAATACCTTATAACCATTACCTCCGTTAAGCATTGTTTCAATATATTTTCGATCCCTGTGACGCTAATTTATAATTTGTTACAACCTTAGAGGGTCAAAATACGACACATACCACATCACCCTCACGAACACGACATCCTCGACAAAACCCAGTCGCCGTTAGAATCGTCTCCCCTACGCAATGGCAAGATAACAATAAAATACGCATTACAGTAAAATAAGCAAGGGAGTTTATTTCGGAAATAATTAATTTTTAACGTACCGTAGGGAAAATTCCCTCAGATAACGTTCGTAGGCTGTAATTTATAGGTGACAAAGATCGCACCAAGCAGTAGGAGAGAAACCATACACACTATCTAAATTCATTTTCGCAAATAATTTAAAACAAATAGGCTGTTGTGGAGTTGTAAAAAGAAGGATGCAAAACCACTTGCTGTTACATGCCAAACGCGAGGATACACGACGGAAGACTGTTATTAGATGCAATAATAATGATGAACAATTGCGTTTAGTTTTTTATAAAAGACGATAGATAACTGGACTTCCGCTGTTTTGCTTTCATTGTTTGTTTTTTGCTGTATACTATGTAAGATTATGCCAGATTTTGATGCTTTCGATCAAGCACCCTATTCTTTTGGCCCTCGTAACAGATAAATTGTGTTACGGCTCATCTATATTAAATATGGTGTTAACTTGGGTCCAGCGTTCCCATTTGTTGTAAATACAGAGAAACACCGCTCGATGTGATAATAGAAAGCAACCTGATTGGCTCATGCGATAAGAAGAGAAGGTGGGAATCCGTTCTTCTTCAAACCTATTATACCGGAAGAAACTGAAAAATTATTAAACAGCTACTGTGGGGATATTTATGATGTATTAATGTATGCGTTCTCCCTTAGTATCAATTTTTGATAACTAGGAAAATTCCCGGATGGACTAAAAGCAGCCGCGAATGCGAGTACTGCCAATATTCAAACAAGGAAGCAATACATGTGAGAATTGTAGGTCTATAAGTATTATATCGGCCATATCGATCTTTGAGTAGGCTATAGCGGAGACTCAGAGCAATTGTGATTTACCGCACATTTTTTTATGTCTGTGGTATGATCATTAGCTCCTTATTCTCACTATGACTAACGGGTAAAATAATTACCACGCTGCTAAATCTTTATCACGCAGAATTGTCTATTTGCAATACAATGGCACAACGGTTCATTAAGCGAGTAAATATGGCAATAATGTCCGATGCAATGTTAACTACGTATAATAACCTACTGCATCAAGTGTTTGCAATGCGATTTTCGGCATATTGTCTTTAATACCACATTTGCTCTAAATCAATTTAATTGCACCTCTCTCTTATTACAAATCTATTTCCAAAATCTATTCCGAAGATTTACATTTTAGTTTATCCAGGAATAAATTCTCTCAAGCAATTAACTTTTTCTCCGGTTTATTTGCAGCACTACAGCCACGTTGGAGTACTTTCCAACCCAATTTTGTCGGCCGTAGCCGTCGCCTTCCCGTACAGTCTCCGTATCCTATTTCACAACTTTGCACATATTTCTATTTTTAGGACTGTCCCCCGGGTATTGTAGTGCACTTGTAGTGCTACTCCGCAAATTGGATGCATACACAGAATATACAACAGCGCTGGAGTACCATTATATAAGAGTAACACTCCGCTTCTTAAAGGAAGAAAATCTCGCTTTAATGAGAGATTATATAATATCTGCGACGGGGACAGTATCAATTTGCAAAACAAGGGATTTTGCAATAAGCTCCGTTGTATAGTAAGATGTTTACGAAACAAATAAGACCAATTTCTTTTAAGAACCAATGTAATCTGTGCTTGTACATAATAAATGTCGAAATAAAGAGCTACGAAGCACACTGTAGATTAGGTAATGTGGGTTATCGATAAGTATGGAAATTGGAAAGACATTACGTGGTGCTGACTCAGCTTGTATAACGTTGCAGGTAATGAGGACAGCAACTACGCAAGTAGTCAGCAGAATATAAGAAGAACATTAAGTATTAGGTAGAGATGACCAAGGCAGGTAAAATTGTTACTTTTTTTGTAGCCACTCGTGTCTATTCGTCTCATAAGAAAGGGTTCGTGTTGCCTACAGGTTTCCCTGAGAGTCGACAAAACACGAGTCTGTCTAGTCGCTGCAAAAAAGTAACAATTTCACCTGATATTTGTCCAACATACTTCGACGCTAACGTTCGTTTTTTAACGTTTAACGTTTTTTAAATTCGAAGCGAAAAGAGGTTTCTTCGCATATGTGTATTTAGCCAAGTTTAGAACTGTTACTGACTTTCTAGGTTTTCTTTCTGGTTATTAATAAGAGCTACATTTATGAATGATGAGGAACATCATGCATTACTTGAAGTACACGTTGGCCCATACAATTTAACTGACAAATATTACTTTTAGTTCTTATTGCTTGCCTGATAAAAGAGCAAACAGAGGCCTGTCACATAAGGGTCGCCAGGACAAAGACGAGACAGTGAGATACCTCAGTTTCAAGTGTCTTCGGCCGGTATCAATCAGAAACCCGTCATTAAACCGATTTCACCGAACAGAGTCTCAACTTACGCCAACACGGTGAAGTACTTACCGGCCTAACGGGCTCTCCGGTGTAGAGACGACGACGTAACGTAATGTGACGAGAATTGAGAAACTTTGCGCAAGATGGATGCTGCTCATTCCAAAGTAAAAGCGAATGTCTGTCGACAATTTGCAACTGTTTCAGAAGAATGCAGCAGAGTGTCCGCGTTTTATGACAAAGAACGAAATGTGAATGCAGGAACTAAACAGCAGTCCAAAACAATGGACTGCACATGGTAAACCGGCTCCAAAAAAAAGCGAAAGGTGCAATTTGGAATGTTTCCCCGCATCCTACATCTTTTCCCGAAACTAAAAACCTTCAAAACGAAAATTTGAGCCAAACGGAAAGATCATACAGGTACAAGTAAACCAGTACTTTGAGAGCAAGGAACCCACTTCCACGAAGGAATCGCGGAGCTGAAGAAACATTGGGACAAGTGGACATATGCGTAATATTTAAAAATTTTAACGTTAGTCGTTCCACTAAATTCTGTTGATGCACATGTACAATTTCTCTAAATTATAGATGCTTAGATTTTAGCACGAACTCTGCAAAGCTATATAAAATTTCATACATTTTCCCTTTCTAATTTGTGGTGTCACTTGACAGTGATACTTTTTAATAGATATTGAAGCAGCTGTACAGGAAAAAAATGTATTTTCTTGCAGGTAAAATGCGAGAAAAAGACAGGCTACGAATGTTTGAATAAATAATAATTGAATTTAAGTCGAATTAAGGCTTTCTCTTCCACTCGAGTAGAAATAAATATTTCATGATCTTCGCAACAACAATAAGACGTCTTCTTTGGGAGTAAAAGTTTTCGTTTCTCCACCGAAAGAGGGCGTATAATGTTAACTTCCTTTATGTTCGCCCGTACATTTTGTATTCCCATTAAATTGTCATTTCGTCGAAACATGCAATCCCAAGATCTCGGCGGCTTTGAATGCGTGATCAATTACAATAGTAGGGGAGTCGCCCTTCGGTTGTACCCCGGGCGAGTTAGGATGCAAATCCCTGTGGAGTTTGCGCGCGTTTTTGCCATGAATTATCGAAGAAAATCGAAGGAAAAGCGGATAATTTTTTCTCTTATGTATGAGGCAGTTAACTTTTTGATAGAATACGATATTTCGCTGTAATTGGGAATCGTATAGCCAGATATGTATCTTGAAGTAAAAATCGAGGAAAGGGATTGAAATACATACAAGGAAATTGAATTAACAACGCTACCAAATGGACACATGTGTACCTGCATAGTTCAATGTGAAAGAATTAAGGGAAAAATTTTTATGGCAGGTTGATTATATTGTTGCCCCCGTTTTGACCATTTCGTTTAAGTTCTAGTATTAAAAAAAATCATATTAGAGATTTATTATCGAACAATACTCTCCCTTTTTTTACATCCATTATAACACAAAAAGTTACTAGGAATACAAGTTCAAACATACCCAGGGCGAAATTCAAGCGTTTCTTTGATACAAAATCGGACAAAAGCGCGTGCAATATTCATCGCCAGTTCGCCGTTGGGTGAGCGGATGTACGACATTTATATACTAAGAGCCTCCTAAGAGATGCGAAGGCCTTCTCCTATTACCTTTATAACTGCCTTCTTCTCATTACTAATGCAAGCGTATTGTACGAAAACAAACACGGGGGATAAGGAAGGACAAGATTTAAGCGAAAGACGGCAAACGGCCTGCTGAGTATATGGGCGATCGTTTCCGCGACACGGAAATATTGCCACCCTGCGCATACAACTCAAAGCTTTGTCGCCTAACGAAATTAATCGAAGATGATGCTACAAGATTTTCAATTTATTAACTCCGGAACGTGAATAAAGCGCCTCCTACCTGGAAGAAGCTTTTTTAATCACCACCAAAGTTTCTGTAATCTTTACGCATTTCAGCTTATGAGATATTAAATCTGGTAAAAGTTAGGTGTTAACGCCTGGTGTAAGAAGATCTGTATTTAATTGATTGCGGTTTGTTATTTGCGAATTTCATTGCAACAACTTTAAACATCCGTTTTATACGGAACACCCATCCATACCCAAATCAAATAATTGATTGGAATTTCCTAAACGTTCAGTAAGCTACTAATGCCAAGCAAAAATAACACTTTTTAATTTTCCCATAATTCCCATAATATTTCTCGAAATATTTGACAGGCCGTTGATTTGCATCTACTGTTTTCAGTCAATTTTGAAATAAATCAAAATTAATTCCTTTTTATATTAGGATCATGATTTAAGCATGTAAACCCACATAAAGTACAGAGCATCCAAGATGAACAACATCTCAGTTCGATACACCTATCCCGTTTCCCTCCTTTAACAAACAACCTGTTTCCCAAAAAAAAAGGCGACAATGCTCAAATAATCGTACCAAAATCAAGAAAAAGAACAAGATGTTAAACTACTTCTAATTCCAGATAAAATTGCGATTCACTATTCGCATCTAGGAATCTGATCGTTGATCATGAAAACCGCTACCATGTAAATAATCCACTAACTTGACCGCATGCGAGGTTCTCCTAACTCTGCGGAATATACGACTCGGAATCCCAAAACCCTGGAATTGTTAAATTTAATGAGCGTTCTCGGTGTGGCCGGCTCCTATATACGTATATATTTGGGACATTGTCATGATGGAAGGGAGGGATGCCAACGAGACTGAAACTAATTTGCCAGTTGTTTACACCTATGGCATTGATTTAAATTACGGTCTCGACTTTAAACTAATTACCGGATAGACAGTAATGGAGCGATAGGGAAACGGTCTAACGGTCACATCTCGAACCTGATCACTTCTTCTCCATCATCTAAGCGTAATTAGTGTAATTAATGTGGAGAATTTACCAATGCGTAGATTACTTTGATCGTTACGTATATTCTATATCGCGATACATATTCTATATCTCGTTTATTCAATTTATTAACATTTTATTCATATATTCTTTTCTAATTTTTAATTTGTTATAAACAATAACTAAATAAATTCCCTAAATTTTCCTAGTTATCTGACATATTACATCTAAGTCTATTATTTGTTGTACTGATATATATTTTACGTTAAACAAAAAAAAATATTTATCAATTTCATATAAATGCAAAAATACGCAAAGCTGGAAACTACAGATTAAACAAACAAGTTAGAGTAAAATGCTGTTACTACTCCCACATTGTATTATCCAAATAATGCCTCGATTTCTATGCTGCAAAGCACCTACGATACTCCGGCGAATTAATTTTTAAAATCTTCGGCTTCCTTGTCGAATTGGAAAAAAATTATCTGATCAGCAGTATGAAGCATTCGCAGCTAGTTGTAGTTTGGCATGTTAAGCTACAAATAGTTACTACATATGCAATCGCCGAAATGCGCGTCCATACATGGTAAAGTGGTAGCTTATTATTAATTTCCCTTCGCGGATAGCCACTAATCGATCCTTACTACCCTCGCAGAATGTGTAAAAGTAGATGCAGCAATTAATCTCGAAAATTTGAACGATTACAGCATCTTTCATTAGATACTCTCGTCCATTTGAGGAATAGCTGCATAAGGTACAATGACGAGCAGTAAACGGCGAAACGCGCGTCTGTAAGTGAGGGATAGGGGCAGTTTATATAATTATATGTTTATTTCCAATAGGGTGCTTAATAAAAGCAAATGAACAACACGGGAAACTTAATTTGAAAAATCATATGGGCTTGTGGGGATATACGCTAAGCATCTAGATACATGCTTTTACAACTTTGCAAGGTGCAATATGTTTGCACCGAATAAGGTTGACGCGGAAAGAAAATTTTAAAATGCCAATCTTAAAAACTTGGACTAAATTTTAAGTTGTACAGAACTTGTCTTTGAATATTTTCATGTGAAGACTTTTCCTCCAAATTCTTCAGTAAATGTCGTCCACAAAACCAACCTAAAAGAAATAAGGGTATTTGTACTTTTTTCCCATTATTTATTGAGAATGATCGCAATCTTCTCCCTAAAGAAAGACTGCGTCGTTGTTAGCGTTTTAGAGTTGCACGTTGATATTTTATAGGTGGCCAAAGCGATGACTAGTGATATCTCATGATGTTATCCTGGCGGATATATAAGATTGGATGATCCTAGCCTATTAGTAAATCTTCCAATTTCTACTGACCTTTCATATGAATCTTCTTCGCAATTTGATGGAATGAGGAGCCATATAGTTATTAATATTTTAAGCCTTGTAACAAAGAAGCAGCAGGTTGAGTTGATGTCTCCAGCACCTAATAGAGAATATATCTTTTCCCAGAATTAAAATGATTTTTATCTCGTTCTCCTATTAAAAGATTTACTTTTTATAACAATGATTCATTACTCCTAATAACAAATTTCAGGTGAGTTCTCCATATAAAGAACCATGTTGAGATCGAAACTCCTATGTTTCTTATTCTTTGCCATCGCGATCTCAATTTGTTTATCCCTTTATTGGAATTATTACGTCTGCTCTAAGCCACACTTATTAATCTCTACACAAAGAAGAAAGAAGAAAAGGCGTATTCAATCACAAACAATTAAATTCTATTCATTGGAATACACAATCCTTTTCCGTAGCAGTCTGAATTTATACCACTACCAACCATCGCAGTGACAAAATTTAAAAGAAGAGATAGTTGCATTAACACGCAACCAAAAATTCTCACCAAGCTTTAAGTTACATTCGCGTGTGTTAATACATTTTGTCATTTTATTGAGAGTACGAACTTTCATTTTCCCATTTACTAACAAAAACGTAGAGAACACGGGTAGCAGTTATTTTTTGTTTTCGCTACGCTATATGTCCTTTGGGAAATATATCAGTCTGCCTGTAATATCGGTACGTTACAATTGCGGCTGGAATTACTAAATTTAAAATTTCTACTTCAGCATTTACGCGCGTAAAGCTCTCACAGAGGTGTGAATGTAAAAGGAAGACAAGGATGTAGTTGGCTATTAGGTTGTATATCCGCAATGGTAATCTCTAGAACGATGCCAGTAATGGAGAGTACTTTATTCTAAATACAAATGTGATCATAAAAAACGTAATCGAGACGGGCATGTTTTTTTTTTAATTATTTGGTTAAAACTACAACAATCTTGCAGTATCTTCCTGTACCAGCAAATTGAATGAAGAAATTACGTATTGGAGATGAAGAAAAACCGTATGTGTAAATAAGAATTGCCCAGTGTCCTAGAGAAGTTCAAGTTTCCCTGACGTGCTTATCTGACGTATATAACCCAATGTCGCTACGTAATTGCAGAAGTTCTGCATCTATTGTAAAAGTTATACGTGTAACCATTTTGTTTTTTTTTTTAAATTTTCTCACGAACCTAAAACAAAACTCACTATGATAAGAACAAGGGATCTGGTAATGGAGAAGTTTTGTGGTAATAAATCGGAGACTTTTTTTGGGGGTTCAAAGAGTGTTTTGATATTACGTCTCTAAACGGAAATGTACGTAACATAAAAGCCTCAAACAAGAAACGAAGGGGAGACTAAAAATAAAATGGATGAGCCCAATAAACTAAATGGGAAAAAAGAGAAAAACTGGAAGAAATTAAGATAATGACAAGAAGCATAAGAGGGTGCAAGAGGAGCTGGAATCGCGGAATGCGGTAAAATAATTCACTACGACAATGAACATTAATCACATATTTACTTCCAATAATTCTCATCTATTTGATGTGAGAGAAACTTTTCAATTTCACTGTTTATACACGTTGCACGCAGAGGCGATCTTCGTTTATCATACTCAACAAATCACTTGATAAATTCGGTTGTTCCCCTTTAAATGAAATGCAGCAATGTCTATATCTAACTTAGTTACTTAAAGCTAAATCCAGCTGTCTATTAAGTTGAACATTAGGTGATATTTCACACCATTATTGTGATGCAAATTTACATCACCTCAAGAGAAAAATTAGGAAAGGATAAGAATTTGAATAACCGGTGCTGAAGTAAAATGCAATCTACTCATATCAGTTTCCTTTGGACGAGCTCGCTATCCAGAAGTTAATTACACCGGAGATAATAACCAATGAAAGCAGAAAAGAAGTAGGTAAAACTAATTACGTCCGCGAACGGAAAAGAAGCAGATTGTTCCGAAGTATTACAGTCAATCTCGCGTATGTATAACACGATGTTCATCCGAGATTATCTCCCCTGGCGCTAGCGGATTATAACTCTGTCAATCCCTATTCAGAAGCAATCTTTCGCCTTGAAAAGAAACTTAAAAAGTGGCGGCTCGACTTGCTCATCCTCCTCCTCTATATACGGATTCATTCGATATACTCGCCTTCGGCAAACATCTCGAACGACGTGTGTTTCCATTAATCCCTCGTTGAAGCGGGCAAATTCAAGTTGACACATGTTTGGATTGGAGAATATTTGAAATCTATCAGTTTGTGTTAGCGTTCCGGTTTGACGTTTTTAGCTTAATTTGGACGTAGAGCAAAACCTACGGAAGCTTGACAGGCATAACAGAGTAGATTATTAAAATTCCATATATTTTAACACCACTTCGTAAAGTTCAGTATAATTTTTTACAATATAAAGAATATAATTTTGCGATAAAAAAATATAGCTAATGTCGAGCTAATGCGAGTAAGGAAGGTAGTTGAAAGAATTAGAGACAAGTTTTCAAATAAAAATTATTTGGAGACAAATACTACACAACGGTAAATTATGTTCAAGTAACATACACTCCCTAACAAAAACTTATACGCGGTAAGATGTTTTACGGGTTTTAAGGGTTACAACATTTCTTTGGAAACTAGCAAGATATCTAATTAAGTTTTTATTCATAAAAGTAAAATAAACTTAAAAATTTCTCCTACAGTAATATATGAACTAAATAATAAATCATTACTCCAATGTTTAAACAATTTCTGCGACAAAAATTTAGACGCTCTGTTGCAAATCTAAAACAAAAATAAACAAATGAGTGATCAGTAATACGTAGATCCTCAATTGTTCTTAATCACTTCCAATAGTCTGATATTAATAGATTTATATATATTTAACACATAATTTTGAGGGATATTCTGCCCTGATGAATTCAGTCACTATTGAAGTTTTCAGTTCCTGTACCGTGAAATATTGACGGCCTCCGCCATAAACGCGACGTGCCAATTCACCCCGCATGTTTTCAATAATGTTTAAGTCTGGTGACTGTGCCGGCCACTGTAAAGTTTTAATCTTTTTCTCTTTAAACCATTCAGTAATGGTTTTTGCTTTATGAATTGGCGCGTTATCTTGCTGAAAAACAAAATTCCGCCTGGCCCATTGGTTTCCAAAACGTAGAAGATTGTCGCGCAATAAGTCTTTATACGTCACAGATGTCATTTTGTTCGTGCAAAACACTATCTCACTTTTATCGCGGAATCCAATCACTGCCCATATCATCACAGATCCACCCCCTAATTGTCTGGTCATTTTCACTTTTGGTTCCTTTCTCAGATCATGATAATAATGCGAGTACCCATCCGGTCCGTCCAAATTAAAACGTTTCTCATCGGAAAATATTAAAATTCCTATTTTGATCTGGGAAAATCTCAATTACCCCTCATAAAGCAATAAATACCCAGAAATATCTATAAATGGACTATTTACATAACAAGTATTAATAACCCTCATTTATATTTTATATAATGTCTATAAACTTTGTTTCGCAAATAAAAACCATACCACGTCTATGTTTTTGTCGGGTAGCATATTTATGATAAGAACGTTAAGTTCACTTGCATTCTTAAGCTTGTTATAAATATGTTAACATCAACAAGAACTTCTGGGGCTGGGTATTTGAGCAAAAGGAGCAATACCGACAAAATGTAGATTACTATATAGTTAGAACGCATTGCAATTATTTATCTTTCATGCCCACTGTGCCGTACAATTTTCCAACAGTCGCACGTTATTAATACAGTACAATAGGTCGGCCAGAATTTGAAACTGGAGAGGTTTAGAATAATAGATGCGGATTATCGTGGGAAACTTTGACATCCTAAAATATTTACGACGGAGTAATTTGGTTGGTTTATACTTGAACATGTATGAAACGTCAAATGTATATTTAATTTAGCATTTACCGATTTCAATTATTCACGCAGACATTAGGCCTATATAATCCTTATGCTCCGAGCTGTGAAGTACATATCTATATGTCTGGAGGTGATAATGCTTATGTTCCATATATGTTCAATTATAGTATGGGAATGAATATTACAACAACGACAGATGGGGATAAGTTTCTATTTAACAGCATATGTATCTATCCATTCAAACCCAGCGCTAATTAGAGTATTCAATATAAACGGTCAAAGCTACCGGATATGCTTGATTATGGGGAATAGGATATCCTTGACTTTGACGAGAATATTGAGCTTGTAAAAAAATCGATATGCAATTATCAAACCTACAATGCTCTCCACAACATTAAACGGTATCCTTGGAACAGAAAGATCTATCCAGCTACATTATTAACTAAGCAAAAAACAAGTCAGTTAGTCTTTCTCTTCGGATAGAAATAAGTTGTCGATGTAAATAAGTATCTAACGATCAGTAGATTGATTTTCGTAAAGCTTGAATTCAATATTTTGGATTGAAATAAATGATTTAAATGAAGTGCGAGCTAGTTAAAATAAATTTAATGGAAAATTCCAAGACAGGCCGTTTTTGCATATAATTTATGGTTATCCTCAAATAAGTTTATATATCTGCAGTAATGTCAACATAATTTGTTTTATAGAATGAACCTTGTTGAGTTTTTCTCAACCGATGCTTCCAGAAAGGCGCCAAGATAACTCTGCAGTTACGAGCAAAGAAACTTGAGATACTACCTGGAACAACAGGCATTTTGTTTTTCAATTTTTCTAGGCTAGTATCCACCTCTTATTAATACAATATGAGTAATCAGGACAAGGAGGCGTACTCATATGTTGTTGTAGGCTTCCGCGGAATTTGGGTTTCCGGGTTGAAACCGCGTCGTAATTGCATGAGAATGCCGACGCTTCGTTCTCAATTACATGGAACTTCTTCTGAGCTGCTGCATGTTGCGTCGCTGCTGTACGAAGAATGCAATTACGACGCGGTTTCAACCCGGAATTCTTTAAAAGAGGCGTATTTGAATTAGTACCAACACGTACGTTGCTAAAATATGACCCAAAACCATCAACAATAGCAATCAACAATTTTCCACAACTTTGGTAAATTACAAACAATGTTAACGTTTTTAGAAGCCTCCAAAAATGACCTATTAGTTGTTGGAGAGCCGTTATACAAATTCCAAAAGTCAGCTACCAAGAAAATTCACAATCAAACAAAACGCAAGACACTGTTGAACAATAAAAACAAACCAAGAAAAAATACAACATTCTTGTTCAAGAAAGATGCCAGCAATAATACTGGAGTACCCTTGCCGGTACCTGGTTACATCATGATGATAAAATAGGAACCAAAGATAATGAAAATAATGATTTTAAGCCGCCAAAATTCAAGAAACAAGGAAAAGGAGCAACTGCCGAAAAACCTTTTTAAGAACTAATATTTATCTAAAAGCAATCGATATCTTAACTCTTACCAAAGAAGCTATAAACCAAAATATTCCAGTCCCATCTTCATCGACAGATAAGAAGAAATAACAAATACTTGTCGCAAATACAAAAAAAAAAAAAATATATATATATATATATATGTTACATTCATTGGCTAATCGTTGGCTAATCAGAGCGACATTGATAATTCACATTCTAAGTAACGTACAAATATAAAAACGAATATCCGCTATACCTGACTATCCTGTTCCCGGGTGTTTTCCTATCAAGAAATTATTGCTGAAGCCATTTACCCAAAAATTAACTTTAATTATCAAGAAATCGTTGTTAAAATTTTTAAAAGCCACCAGATTTTCTCATTTTTTCTCTGCTGATCCGCGTATTTTGAAAAAATGTCGGCGTATAATTAATATTTATTACGCAAGGAAGATTAGATTAAGTGAATCCGTATCTTACTTTTATCTGTCCCACGGGAGTAGAGCGCGACGTCGTAACTATAAACCGCAGAGGCTTATATTTCGGAAATTAAAATTCCTTCAAAGTCTTACACCTCTAATGAAAATTTATAGACAGTCGGAGGGTGTAAACAGTTCA
Organism: Oryctes borbonicus; assembly: GCA_902654985.2. Taxonomy (NCBI): domain Eukaryota; kingdom Metazoa; phylum Arthropoda; class Insecta; order Coleoptera; family Scarabaeidae; genus Oryctes; species Oryctes borbonicus. The sequence continues at coordinate 5,299,977 of LR736868.1, forward strand.
GAAGGGAATGTATAAAGCTACCGGTGGTATCAGATTTTACTTAGCAAAAACGTATTAGAATATAGTATTTTCGCTACATATGCCTATTATATGTTGTTAATATTACACCAATCACGAGCTTGCGAAACGTACACAGTAAAACGAATTAAGATGGCAAAATTGTTGGCCAGTTTTAATGCTTTATTTGCAGGTTAATTATGCGCTGTCCTTCCCGCTCCCCAGTATTTGGGGCCCAATGGGTTACTGGAAGTGAATGAACAGCAAGATATATAATAATTTAAAATATCAATCTTTCAGAAAATAAATAGTAAAATACATATGTATGCAGGTATCGAAAGATATCAAAATGAAAGAAAAAGGAAGAGCAAAAACAAGATAATGTTAAATAATATTTGTAGAATTTGTAGAACGACGTGTTACTCGCAGTCAGACGAAGCTTGCAAAGGAATAATAAACGCCTGAAGATGGTAAATGCGATTCCACCGAAACGTAGCACGGGTCCTTTTCAGGACAGAAATACCAACACGCGGAGTAGAACACGACACAACGCGATCACAGAATTACAATTATATCAAATAGTCAGTTAATTTCCAAAAATGTGTTAATTAATATACAAACCACCTTTGAAGAAGAAAACTTCATGGCCAAAGAATAAATGACCCTGTAGTACAGCTTACGTTTTTTATTTCCTTTTGATAAGCAAAATTTCTATGGAAATACTTGGCACACCATACAACTATGATACCCAGAAGCTTAAGAAGCTTAAAAAAGGAGTGTGAGACAATTAGAAAAGAGAGACTTAAGAATTCAGTATCTAGACGACTTAATTACCAACGGCTGCTGGTCCTATAACACCTATCGTATCATGGGATGAAATCACCAATCACCCACAACCACTATATTTACATAACACTAGAACTGATTGAAGTACATCCAAAAGCTCAAAGCTCATTGATCCCAAGCTGCTCGCTTACTAAACTAAAATCAACAAAACCAACCAAATGAAAAGATTTCTTTTAACTTTAGTCCTTTTTGGTATTATGTAAAAACTAACAACTAAAAAAAAACAAGCGAGGTTTCAGATCTGACAAAAGAAACTACATTATGCCACAGTGGAATCGAAAGTTATAGAAAACGTATGTTGTTGTTCCCAAAAAAATAGTAACAAAACCTTTTCGTACTTAAATTTAAATGCTAAATGAAGGAATTATGGGTTTGTCTTTGCTTTACTTTTCAACAGGAAATTCATGTACTTTCTTCTGGACCGACACAATTTTTCGTCGTATCTAGAGAGATATGAACGGTTGCACTAAACAAACGTTTTACTTTCTACCTGTATGTACTCGCAAAACTCTCACTGAACACTGTAATAGATTGACCGTTGGCCAGCTTCCAATTCTATTAATGAAACATGGAAAATAAAATTGGAAAACTTTATCCAGACCTTTTTTAAAATTAGTATGGAACATAATAGAAATGTTTAATGTAGCAAAGGATATTTTTCAATATTTTATCTGCATACTTACACAATTTATCCTCTACGGGTACGTATGTCCAAACCGCATCGAACAATAAGCTTTTTATCGAATGAAAGCCGACCAGTTTCCAAAAATTAATTACAATCCCGCCTGGAATTTGCGTAGCAATAATGCCAATTCATTCCGAAATAAATGTAATATTTTATACAATGGGATTAGAAAAACCTTTTGCGGTAATGGAACGAAGCGTACTACAATAAATAAATGCCCATATTTTATAAATTATACATACGCATACATTGAACAATTTGACATGAATTTCATTAATTGCGAAACAATTCGGTTCTAACTTTGCCAATATTCTACATATATACAGCGTTTTACATTTTCTTGCGAATTAAAACATCCATCAATATCAAGTCTTTGAAAAGCCTTTATATCCTTTTTATATTAAGCGCCTATCACAATAGTTAATTAAAAAAAGTTGCCAGTTGTTATTATATTAAATAATAAACTAATCACGTGAATAAAATTGCAACCCAGAGAAAAGCAAAACAAAGAGGCATCGTGCAATAGATTCAAATTAATTTTAAATTATCCCAGAATACAGTAGTTTTTTTTTATTTCCTGAACACATGGAAGTACAGTTCAATACTTGGAAAATTAATAAAAAGATATATAAAAACTACCCCTATAATCTACGTTATAAATATTTCATATGTCCACCGTATGTTCGCCGGAATTAGACGTAAGCAGTAAAACCTAGGGGTGTCGCCATAAAAAATTTAGGATCGCGAAAGCAAAAGGAAAGGCGTTTTTATGTGCACACATTAGAATTTTACAGCAGCTACGAAATCGGTATTGCACTATTATATGAGGAAAGAATAGGGGAACGAAATAATACCGACGTAGTTTTATTAATTGGTCGAATTAAATATATACCAGTTCTATTGTGTTATTAATTTATTATTTTGTTGAGTTCAATATCACCTATTCAGGATCAACATTCAAGACCACTCAACAATGGAACAATATTTCTTAAGGTAAGGTGAATAAAAGCTATTAGAAACAGACGAAAACTATTAGGAAACGTAATACTTTAGTTCTAATAAGGGGCGAAAATGAGAGCTTTTTTAGTCTTTGCCTGCAAGGGGAATTAAAAGTGCTAGATGGAATAGAAGAAGCATTTTTCGTTTATTTCATTTGTCACTGGTTGACTTTCCCTTCAAACACGAAAATTTACCAAATTTAAACCTAATCTCAAGGTTCCCATAGCGAGTCTCAAAAATAAATCAGCCAGCCTGTACGCTAAAAACTAAAATATAACTAATCTATAGGCAAAATCCATTTCCTACTATTACAACCTCTTCTCCACGAAAACTATTTCCTAATTTAAAAGCTGCCATGGTTGCATAAATAATCTTCAATTTAGAATATAATGCCTTCATCTCTAGGCAACAATGAGTCCAGTAACAGTGACTCCTCCATTGCATTTCCGGCACATTTTACACACCTGCGAATTTGTGTATATTTTCGTAGGTGCGCGGAGATAAGCCGAGCTAACAATTGATTTAGTTTTAATTAATGCGTTACTAAATTATAAGCCTTAATAAAGGACTGCACTAATGGATCCCACCCTGGAGATTAAACGATGTAGATAGTGTGCTATAGGGAAATGGATGTAATAAATTATGAGGGAGGCTATTTGCAGTTATTAAATATAATACGATGTATGGATGTGTGTATGCATACATGTAGGTGGTATTTGCAAACCGGCACAGTTAAGCACTTACTTGAACACTCCCATCATGTTACAGTAATGGCAACATTAGTTAACAGTTTCCGCCAGAAGCTCAGCCGTGTATGTTTATAATTCACAGCTTATTGCGGGGCGCGATTTTTTCTTCAAACAGTTATACCGCAGAGATAACTTCCTTCTATTTATAGCAATTAACACAATCGCTTAAAATAATTAACGAGCAAACCATTATAACAGGGAAGTACTAAATTTTTAGAAAACCAAGTATAAGAGCGCTGAAAACCAAATGTGAAATTGCTATTTAATAAGAATTGCTATACGAGAGCTAAACATCCCGGTTTCCAACAAATAGTGACATTTTACCAAGATTTACTAAAATGGTAGTTTTAAACCTGAACATAAACATAGTGTTCCTCGTTAAATATATTCTGGTTATATAATCGCTCATGCACAGATTTTTGCAGATACGTTATTTAATAGTAATTTGTGCCAGTCGATGTTAGCGTTTCTATATAAAATAGAAGAAATGAAATATCAAGACGTCATTAAATTCTTGCATTTGAAAGACAATACGCCTATGCATAGCCAAGACGGACGCAGTTTACGAGGGCTTGGCATAGTGAAATTTCAGGCAATTGAATGTGAACGTGGTCATACCAGCTTCATTGATGAAGAACGTTCGGGGCGGTCAAAAACCGCAACCATTACGGATAACATCAAAAAGATTCACCAAGTGGTCCTAGACGACCCTCAAAATTAAGAATGGACAGGCTGAAGACTTGGGCATGAAGAAGCTAACCGCTAGCTCATTCAGAACCAAAAACGCAAATTTGAATGAACATTTCCAAAGCCTTGTTGAAGCAGTTTAAGCGAAATAAGGTTAATAACTGCAGATGGGATTTGGGTACACCAGCACACTTCTGAGGCCAAGTCGCAATCGAAACAGTTGACTGCGAAGGATGAATCGGCTCCGACGAAGGCGAAAACTATTCTGTCGGCCTAGAAAGTTTTTGGGGATAGTCATGTCGTTGTGATGATAGACTATCTTGAAAAATTAAAAACAATAACGCCAGTCGGGTCAGTCAATACTGGCATGGAAGTTGATGTAACACTGCAACTAGTTACCTTGACAAAAGAGATTTCGAACCCTTAATATTGTAGCTGTATATACTCCCACTTCGCCTCTGCTTTCTATTGTGGATTTTACTTTTATCGCCTAACATTTCAGTAAAACTTACATTCGCGTCAACTAGCAGATCGCCTAAGCAAAGAACAGTTTCCACGAGTACAATAGAAGCAGCAACTAGTATGGTAATCATCCTATAGGATTCCTTAAAGTTGAAGCACATCAGGTGTAAAGTATTTATTTTTTTATTTTATATTTACACCTCAAACTAAACCTCAGACTATAATTTCTCTTCCAGAACTCTGAATACTAAGCAAAAGATATTCAAAATAGATTTAAAATTTAGAAAATGCTCTTGTCTGTATTAACGAACCTTCTGCAAATAATTATTTCGATAATTAAACGGCGGGGGGATATTACTCTACTACTAAAAACATTAAAACGTCAACGGATTATTAGACAAGAGAAGGACGAAAACAAAAGAAACCGAGGCATTAGCAATCAGAAAAAGTCCCTGATATTGATGTATTACTATAACTAAAACGAACATCATTCAGGTGGGAGAGCGGTTAATTAAGTTAAACCGGAAATGGCATTAATCTCCTCCGATTGTGTTTCCTTACAAATGATACTAATAATAAAATTGATGCGGATCAAGAACTCTCCCGACCAACTTTGTGGATAAATTTAGTTCGCAGAACGTTGTTCATTTGTTACCATCGCTCGGTTTAGAGTGAAGAGCGGGGAATGAATGCGCCCTTGGAAAAGTTTTGTTCCGCTATCGGTCGATGTGGTTTCCTCGAAACAAAATGATGCTTCGGCCTGAATTATCTACTGTACAAATAAGATAAATTGTAATGATGCACTTGAATATGATTGATTAACCAAGTTTTAAGGCTACTAGATAATAGATGTAATTTAGGTGTACGTTTCTGTAAATTGAATTTGTAACAGCAAGACGAAGTACGATATGCAGGCCTAATTTATTTAGAAGAATACAATTTGTAGTAGCAAATATTAGTTAGAGAAAAAGGAAGAATACCGAGAGTGAATCCATTCATTGCGAGTAATCCAGCACTCCAAAAATTGGATACACTGTTTTCAGCGATTGGTCAATTGGCCATCGACACTTGTCACTTTATCATACGTAATGCCCCTTCTTAAGATAATAGAAGATAAGATGAGATTGTCACCCGTTTCATGTAGGCCATCGCGCATGATTTTTCTGGGATACTAAATAACTTATCCTAGATCAACTTTTCGTTGCGCCATGTCAGTTTAAAATCATTTATTTTTTTTATTTCTTGGCGATTGTTATCCAAGTCTAACTCCCACGTATGCTGTTTAAAAACATACACTGCATATACCTTTTTTATCATCCTTTTTTAATGCGTTTGACCAGCTACAATATATATTTAGCTATAGGTAATAAATAAGTCCAAAACGGCATTTTTTTATGTTTATTTATTATATGCAATCGTCTAAATTAGAAGACAAAGAACTATGCTTTTTTACAAAAATAACCATAATCTAACAATATTTCTACAAAGAGTATTATTCTAGACCTAGGTTTTCTTTACTGTACTCGTAAGTCCAGAAATACTGTCAGCAAATAATCTTTTGTTAAATAAATTTCAGTTCAATTGAAACAAAAGAAACTAATAGTCGCAGAAGTTCTTAACCTACAGTCAAAAACGTTTTAGATGTGGTTAAGAAAAACCTTAATATTGGAGCGGAAAACAGAAAAGCTGCACTGTTATATTGATTAATATTGTAATACGTGCAACGTTCTTGTTTCGGTAGTATTATTACTTCTGAAAACTCAAAATAGATGCTATTAACATTTACTGCTATCCACAAATATTTGCCCTGGATGAAATTAATTAGTCCTGCCTCGTTTTATATTTAACATGCTGTTGAACTTGTTGAATGATGTCAATGCCCTGTCGATCTAGTTGCCGGTAAAATTATTTGATTGTAACGCACTGAAATTACAGTTTGATTAAATACTGAAAATTGATACTCGTAGACGAGATCATATTGGATCATGTAGTACGTATTAAAGCTAAAATTTTGAAAAAAAATGCAATAAAAGTACTTGTAAATTAGTTTGATAGCTCAACTATGCAGCAAGCAAGCACTACGAGCTTGTAATAAATCCTTTCAAAAAGTTATTGGATTGCTGAGAATTTCTAGCAAATGTAATTGTGTAATTTTAAAATTCTGGACTCTTTCTTACAGAAAGTGGATAAAGAAGGATTTATAAAGGATGTAGGTAGACATTTGACTTTCTGAATAACGAAGGAACGAAATGAAAGAAATCCATTAGAATCGAGCTGCATTAGTTAGCAGCAAAAAAAGAAAAAAGGGAAATACATCACTGGCGAATGTCAAGCATATCACATGAATTAATGAATGTTTCGGTGAGTGCTAATGCGTACTAACACAGCCAATCTAACTTCTTGAAAAAAGTAGACAAAAATGTCAGGTCTAACGCAATCAATATGATCGAAAACAATAACACATTCCATAGACAATTATTTTAACATTCTAAATGCTTAGCTGATACCGGGTACAACCTACGACGAACACCCAAATGAAAATATCCATTTGAAGGTAGTAGGTGAGTATGTGTAGTCCGGCAAAGGACTTTCGCTATCAGCTCCTCGATCATAAATTTTTTATGGTCACACCACCGAAGTTTTATTACTTAGATCTGAATCCGAGAGACATCTGTTGTGTATATGAAATATTTATAACGTTATACGGGCGGCTTTTACTTTTTTATGTATTCCCCGCCCATCAAATTATATGTATACGTCCGTAGAATATAGAAAAGAATATTGGCATCCGATTTTGCGGGACAGTTAAAGTTCTGCAATAAATCCACGTTTGCTTTTGATCGCATGTGTTCCTGTCTTTCGAAAATGAATTCTTAGTCCAATCCCTAAGAAAATAGCGAGCGGACCTAGAATTTCAAATCCATTCCTTACACAGAATCGCCGATTGCAGTGAGACTTGGCAGGTTTATGTAAGTAGAAGAGTTAAGTGCAAAATCTGTTTCCGTTTCTGTTAACAAGGCGATAGACGTCCCTAAAGCCGGGGGTTATTATTGATGTTTTGCCAATAACTTGCTAATTATTATATTGTAAAATCTAATTGTATGGGCTGATTCAAATTAACGGCAACTATTGATTTTAAAACGAAGTTTATACAAGAACAATTGAATAAAGCATTTTTATAAAAAAAATAAAAATCTACAATTGTTTTAAACTGAACACCTTGTATATTATCCGATATCTTGAAAGATAATTCGATTTCTAATATAGAAATTTTTTAACACTTAGTAGATGTAAGCTATTTGATTTTGCATAGAGTTACAACAGTTACAATAGAAAATACCTATTGGGCAACATACATATATAGTAGCTTTATTAAAAAAAAGCAGTTTTGTAGAAATGTGTTACTCAATTCATTTCCGGTTAAGTGCATATTAACAGCAGTAGAAACACTATTGGTTTGCTGATTTAACCGTCTTTCTAGGACCAATAATACCACAGAAAGCAATAGTGGCACGTTAATATGATCAACCTCTAAAGAAGTGGGAAAAAGTTGTCCGCTGAAAGAGATTTCTGTTGATTATATTCATAAGAGAGATTTGAATATTACTTCAAGACTAAAAGAAATCGCAGACTACTTAGTTTGAAAGCGTTAACAATGTGAAAATCTGGAATTTCGTTGGTATTTTCCGACGGAATTAATTATACGAAAAAAATGTAATATGGAATCGAACGTGACGCTAGACGGGCGTGCTACCCACTACACCACGGGGCGTTCTCTTTTTAATGCATTGATTTTATTATCTGTAAAATATATTTACAATATTTCGACAGATATTTTTATTTTTACGTGCCAAGTACACTAATTAATTAATACAATTAGGCTTCCGTAGGTAAATTACGGAAATCTGAAATTTTCTTGGTACTTTCCGACGTAATTAATTATATGCAAAGAAGGAGATGTCAGGTTCGATTCCTCATTGGGATATTTTTTCATACAATTCATTACGTCGGAAAATATCAAAGAAACACTAGATTTTCATAATTTTCCAATAGCTAAATTATTTTAATTAATTAGCGTTAACAATATCTATAAAAACAACAGAAAAACGTGAGGCAGCGAACTCTAGAATACCAAGTACAAGCTACCCGATTTGCATCTAAAGGTTTTAAGCTGGGGTAGAATTTCCTCATCTAAGACAATTTTTATTATTCTTAGATCCCCTTTCCCATCTACGCAAATGTAAATAAATATAACAGTAAGCCAATCTGAAAAACGTGTACAAAACCCAAAATTACAGCAGAATACTAATGAAGCAATACTTGAGATAAAATCTAAATCAATATCCGTCCCAATTATTAAGTAAAGAACCTCTGCATAAATAAATTATAATTCTGACGCGTACACTCCCGCAAGCACTCCACGTAATTTACTCGGCTTTGTACCTCGGAGAAAAATTAGAACTTTTCAGAGGGTATCGAACGCCATACTCAACGTCTCGTAATTCTCGCCTCGAAATGGACAAACATACTGGTTTAATTGGAAAACTTTATCCAATTATGGTATATATATCATCAAACAGGCTGCTATAAAAAAAAATTAAAACGTATTGAAAAATCGTACGAAGTTGGAAAAAAGCTCGGGTATTAGTCCCACTCTAGAGAACAATATTTCCTGTGCATACCTAATACACGTAACAAAGTTAGCCCGTATGGAAGGTATGGAATTATTAGTAAAGTATTTCGATAGAAACATCAATTCAAAATTTATCAGGTATCGCAACGGTGGGCTAAAAATTTTAACAATAAACGTTTATTTATTCATAAAGAAAATCTTCATCACACCAACCATAAACATTCCTGATTCATTCCATTAACTTAATCCCAAATTTAATCTTCAAAATGTATATGATGTTAATGGTGAGATCTAATTCCATTCACGTGCGAAAACGCATTAAAGCCAACAACATAAACTCTTGAAAAACAGGTACACTGTCTACTAAAAACTGATACACTTAAACGAACTTATCATTTTAAGTAATTCCAATAAAGTTCGGTAATGTAGAAAACAACGCTAGTGAACAAAGCGGATAAAAGCAAGAGAAAATAATGACAAGAATGAAAAACGAAAATCAGAAAAATGCAAGGGTAAATAAATATAAACAACAAGAACAACGTACACTTTTGGAATTGAGACTAGACAGATGGACATCGCCTTAGGATGAACCTGTTTCTCTCAAAAACGTTAGCTGCTGGTGTTCAAGAGTTGATATGTGGAAGTATACCTTAGCACTTCGCTGCAAAATAATTTTTGTAAATGACTCCCACCACCTTGTTTTTAAACGAAAAAAATTACTGAAAATGGGGGCATCTTCAGTATGGGGAAATGCTTGTAAAAAAAACATTTTAGAAGAACTTCTTTCTCTACCGGACTTTATAAGGATATAGAAGGCGTTACATAAAAAAATGAAATAACATGCATGAAATTCAACAGCTACGTCGATGATCTTGTAGAACCTGACGGATTACGACACTCAATAAGCCTGAAATCGATAAATCTGGCCTCGCTTTATTTTTTACTGTAGCAAAAATGTTAGGTCAAATTATCATCCTGTATATTTACTACGTTACATTACATTGTTATCGATTCGCTTTGCAGCGCTCCGCCAAAAAATTACAACCGCTGAACAAAAACCATTAACCGCAAATGGTTTACTGAATTTGCTTTGAGTAGAAAAGTTCGAGATACGCCCACGATGTACTTGTTAATTAATCACAGCAAACGGCAGCAAATTGATTGTAAATTCAAGAACCCCTACAAAAAATTCATTGCGGGCAAAAGTTTAACTACCTTTAGACACAGCCTACGATTCCAAGAAATTTTTCACTTTCTTTCTTAAATTGGCGCAGCTTCATTTCCAATATATAATAACGCGGTTCCATCATAATTATGCATGATTTTCTTGAAAAATGCGAAAGTTCTGAAGTGCGCCGGCGATATTTCAAGTAATTTTATAACTTCCCAAGTGAGTTGGCCGTAACTCACGACTCCCCATAAATATTCATTACAGAAATGATATTTGGCACAAATTTTAATTTGTAGAGTACAAGCTCGAACGGTTTACAGTTACGTCATTGCAGATGCATTCTCGTAGAGAAGATAAAAGTAAAATATGATTTCCTTAATTCAACCCTTTTAAAGTGATAGATAATAATTAGGCAGACATTTCTTACAACACAGCGGCACCTACTTAAAGAATGAGGGAACTGCGTAAAAAAATCGGATGAAAGAAGCGTCGAATGAGAAAAAAAAAACGCCAAAGGGAATGGTAGAATGAAAGGCTAGAGCGATAATTGCTTCACGATGATTTATATTAATAGTTCAACGAATGTCTGTCTGTGCTTATAATCGTGTAATTAATAAAATTTTATGAATTGCACGCCGCCTCACAGAAAATTGAAATTTATATTTGAAAACTGGAGATGTATATAGAGACGTCAGATGGGAATACTAATTTGCTGAATAATTAAAATTTGATTGATTAAGTTGTCTGGCAGTTATTATTAAATTATTAAATTATTAAGGGGATGTAGGAAGAATTTCGACCAAATTACATTCCAGTATACCCCAAAACACAAACAAACCAGTTTCTGCTCTCTGTTTTAGCATTTTCTACATCTACCGAGCACCTTGAAAATGCGTAAAATGCGCTTGTAATAGCTTATTTGTCCTATCAAAAAGTTATTGTGATAAATTATAGAGGAAGTTCTTTAACTTTCAATAAAACGATATAATGGGTGTATTACACCGATATTGCGATAGCCGCAGGGTTTCGACGAGAACATCAATTATGGAAACCAATGAATATTTTTAGGTACAAAATAACCTGGCTATTTCGTTTTTGATATACAGGTTAGACCAAGATTGGTGCAAAAGTAAGCACAAAGACTTTACAGGCACATGCCATAAGGATTCTATCAATCCCCGTCGTCAAATATAGGATATTTGCCAATAAGCTGCACACGATACAAAGATGGTTTATTAAATGGAACAAGCTGTTGTTATTGCAATTTCGGATATCGCTCTTCAATTTATATCAAATTCCCTCAACTTTCCCTACACCTATCCAGCTTAGTTTTTAAGATAACTAAGATCATTTGTAATTTTTGCGAAACCCTATTGTTAATAGCTGATATCTTTAACGTCTTACACTCAAGAGCAGATTCCATAAGATCACCATCGAAATCGCTATCATGTTTATTTATTTCATTATTTTTAATAGAGCCCCCTATATATTTTTCGAGAAGCTAACAAAGAAATTATGCAGATAATTTTTCTCGCGAAAATGGATAAAGTGCTACGCCAAAAATAATTTATGTGTTTCTTTCTAGTTACCAGATCTACTTTTAGTGACTTTTTTCCATATACAATGTATAAATAACATATAGCGAAAATAAGTGGACATATATTGATTTACTTAAGGCACTGCACGCTATATCTTTGCCGCGGCAAAAACAAAAATAGTAACTTACTGAAGGTTGTTTTGAAAATTTCTCAGAAATGTTGATGAAAAGCGTTTCCCGTTAACTTTTCAACGCAACGCGTAACTCTTGTAATATGCAGAATGTTATTCTGGAAATGTAGTAAATATTTAACAAAATACAACGAATCGCGTTAGAGTTTTTGTGCGGGAAAATTGTAAATCATTTCAAGTAGATATTATCTTTATATACGATGTAAAGTGTTGTTCCTTGGCTTTGTTACCATCACCCCTCATCGTAAAGGGCAAAGCGCGGTTAATTATTCCCAGACTGCAAAGGTGACTTGGACCCACTCAGAAAATTTGAGCGTGCGACTTCTATTCATCACGCTAGAAGGCGTTAGCAATAAGGAGACTGAGCTGGAAGATCTGACGCAATCTTTCATTGATAAATGGACTAACAATACTACAGGTCATCTAAGTCTCCGAGCCTCTTCATTCGGGCAAATTGATCGTCGACGTAGCCTCAGAAAAGGAAAAACCAGCCTCATCAGAGGAAGATTAATGACGAAATCAGTAACGGATGCTCCTGATGTTTCGACTCTTCTTTTATTGAAACGGGAAGATAGAGCTTTGCCATCTTCAGCCGTTGGAATGGCATGGTTCCATAACGATGGCGATTGCCATACCCATTACGACGTGACACTGACCAGTATGGGGAATAGCGAAAAGTTGCTGGAGCTATCGTAAATGTTCTTGCCGATAAGAACCCTGGATGCGCCATTTGGAGTCTGTGTCTTGGACGTGCTCAAAGGGAATCAAGTTAAAAGGAGTCCCGTGAAACCGTTAAGAAAGGTGGTTCGATAACGAGATCGTGTCCATCAGGGTTAAGAATAAATATGCAAATAATGCAAGTATACAAACAATTGTGTAGCATTATTTTTATGTTTTCGTAGCTTATGTTTGTTGCGCATTAAGATAATTACTTCAAAACCATCGTAAAGGGTAACAACGCAAAAATCCTGAGACCTCCCAAAAACCGATAAATTGAAAAGAATCGGTCATAACTAAATAATTCAATCAAAGTTCGATAAAGTGAACAAATATCAACGATTAATAAAGTTAGTCAAAATAGGGAAAAATAATATCCAGAACAAAGAACGAAGGATATGAAAGATGCAGGATATAATAACAATAATAGAAGAAATACTTTGTATTACAACAAAAATGTTTTAAGCTGGGGTATCATTAGCTTCGTCTTACGAAATATTTTTCCAAAAATGTAAAATACATATAGGTAGGTTATTCCATTTAAAATGCATAAAAATTGACGTCGCTTCCGATGATAATAGAACTACCGATAACGGCCAAAGTTCGTTCACAAGAAGTAGAAATCTACGTATTATATCCAAACACGCTAACTTCTGTCGTTATAAAGTTAATATGAGGGTGGTGAAGACCATTCTTTAGGACCTCACTGCATGTGCAGTGACCACTAAAGAGTCGACAACAAATGGCGGAATAATTTATTTTCTATCTAAATACTCCTTTTACAATAAAACATCCTTTTTGATGCGGACTTTATCGCCAGTTATATGATACACCTCCCAGCAAAAGTGTAATTCCGTATAATTCCATTAATCGGTTTAAGGATATTAAAGCAATAGAAGAAGAAAATAAATTCCAAGTTAGCGTAGTATGTCTACCTTGCAATATTTAATCGCACCCCATATTTTCACCTCACTCCTATGCAGTACTGTGTAATCCTCGTCTATAGCGATACCTATTCATCAGGCAAGGAACTAATTACACAGGCATGATACTAGCGGTGTTTGTCTTTTCGCAAAGTTTGAGGAAGGTTAATAATATGACGACTTGTTATATACGTACATAGCTTAGAATTCTGAGATTAATCGTAGATACTCATGCTGCGGCACGTACAATGAACTACTTAACTCTATGTACCTTTGTGACTAACTCCGATGGGATATAAAACATATTTGCCCGGAAGTAAAACACGGCGCTATCAAGTATTACCTACGCTACGTATGTAGATAATCCCTATTTGCTGTTGACTTACTACAGTGCAGACTTGTAAATCGTATATATTAAATTTAGCACGCCTTATTTGATTTGCATGTTTTGAAACTGTGACGTGTAAAACTTTTAAACCTGAAAAATTTTACTAAATTACTGATTCTACTATAAAACATCCTTAAAAAGAAGAAGGCACTGTGTTAAATTACCTTATTTACTTACAGATATTTTTTAAACTAACAATAACTATTCACTTTAGTTCCGTAATTAGCTACCAATTGGTAATCCGTGGTAAAAGATCTCTGAACGATAATGCACCGAACATATAAATTATAAGACAAAAAGATATTTTGTTACTAATTAATGGAAAAAATCTTTGTGAAGGTAATCGCCTATTCTAAGACTTACAAACAATACTAGACTTTTGAAACGGAACAGGATTTTAGTCCTATTAGTATTACACCAATGTCTAATTACAATGATTGTAATGCTTTCAAAAGTCTGGTGTTACCTCTGAAGCAAGTAAAAGCCTTCTTATAACGAACAATTTTTATAGAAATTTGTGTATATTTAGGAAAGTCCAAAAAATCTAGGCGAGATTCGAAGGTGATAATCACCGATCGGATTGAAACTTGGAAAATTATAACATTGAATAGAAAAACTAGGAAATATAAACACGTTTGAAGTGGTATGTTCCACAAAGGATTTCTTTAATTTGAAAGATTTTTATATAAATATCAAACACTTGAAGCAAGCTAGCAAATTGGAAATAATATACAAACTTGTACATTTTAATTGTCATTGCCAAAATAAAGCTTTTTTTGAGAAAAAGAAAATTAAAAAAATACGATGAAATGAAAAAACAAACGGAACGCCAGTAGGTAGGAGTACGAGAGTAGAGCGTTATCTAACATTCTTTCCATAGTTGCTAACTTCAAAGTTTAAATACTGCGCTATCAACTTGGAGAAGTTCATAGTTTTCAGACAATCTTTTCAGACCACTTGATACAGGAACGATCCTTTAATAATTCAAAGAAAACATTGTTACAAACGGAGTATCTTTCCTTCTGAATTCGTATCTTTTCTAATACAACAAGTAATTCCTCAGTTACTTTTGAGAGACTACTACGTAAATCAAAACGAAATGCACAATATTTAATTTGAATTTATTAATAGCTAATTAGGAAAAAATTAAAAAGAAACAGTATCTGAAAATGCAAAGATAGTCTTAAATATAAGAAATTATATGAATAGAAGACAACAAATCTTTGATAATTAAAAAGTAGAAATCGGAAAAAAAAATTGTTTTTTTAAGGTAAGTAATAACTTACTTATCTTAAACAAAACAACCAGTACATTAGTGCCAGACCAGAACTTCGGTGTTCTGACAACGGCATTTATTTACATGAAAACCTCGTATTCAAATAATATGCAATGCATAACATGATTTTACATACCTAATGCGGAATCACCGAAGAAATATACTATCGTAAATAAAGTGAAGTTGACAAAATGCAGTAATAACACAGCACATTCGCAAGTTTTCGAACTACGGGTGATATAACGTTTATACTGCATCATTCCATTTCCTAGCGCTAATATCATGGTGTTTGATTCTAGTTACCTTCTGCGCTCTGTATAGCGTACATTGCATGCAAACTAGCTTCATTAAATACACTTCCAATAACACACAGCGTCACTCTCTCGGCTCATTCTATTCCCTGTCACTCTGATTAGATTTGACTTACTTGGAGAATACGATACGTAGATGATAAAGCATCGAAAATTTTAATGTTTATGACGTGTTTTGAATTTACTTAAAATTTTTAATTTAGGCGACTAGGAGCCTAAATGTACAAAGCCTGAACGGAAAATAATTCATTCCGTCAGCATTTCAGAGAAAAAAATTTAAAATAAAAAATATTCGGACAACTCCTTCGCAACATAAGATTAAGTTCAAATACAGGGTAAATACGATACGTGTTTGATTTTTAAATAGGACATACTGTGTATTTATTAATATTAGAGTATGTACATATATCAACTAGATTCTACAAGATGGCAATCCTTGCCAAGCTTGATTGATATTGTTTCAGTTCATTTTAATGGGCTACCTCGCAGAAGGTAGAAAATTTTTATAACCAGTTCGCTAAACTTTAAATGCGTTATTCTTTAGCAAATTAAAAAGAAAGCAGGATAAAACGTGTTCCGGATTCGGACCAGACGAAAACTCGACGTTTCCTCCACAATCATGTGGAGCTTCTTCGGGAGAGGGAAAGGTGGTAGGTAACAGTTAGCACGGTAACTCAACGTGTAAACCACGCCAGAGGCGAAACTAACTGAGCGGGAAGCAGTTGATCACGGTAACTCAGCATGTGAACCATGCCAGAGGCGAAAATCAACTGCGGGGATACGAAAGGAGCGGCACGTTTTTATGCCGTCGGTGGATAGGGCCTGTTGCTGATTGGTTGGGTGTAATAGGACTTCAACTTCGTGAGGGTTAATCTCTCACCTTTGGAAATGTTTGGTGTAGGAGATTTGGCCGGTTCAAAACGAATTCGCTCTAGAGTAGCTTTCGGAAAATTTTTAACAGATGCTTCGACGGAGGCTATGTTTTCACAGGTGCAAAAATGCATTGACTGTTTAAGCTCAACGGAAAGAGAGGAGCCCTCCTAGATATTTATCCCACAATATTGTCCACCAAGATTGCAATTACGTATTTTAATTATTTTATAGATATGCCTAACAAGGCATCATGGTCGTAAATAACTTTGTTTATTCCAAATGGCAATAATAAAAATGTATAATAACAAATACAATTGATAGCATGAGTGCGCTTGTACAAAATAAAAATGATTTTTTTCAAAAACTAGACCCTCATGATCAGTTGTACGTTATGAAGAGAGTTTATGTTTTGCTTTTAACTCAACAAAGTTGCCATATTTAGCAATAAATACGACGCTGTACCCTCTTAATTATTTCTTTCTTCCTTATGCTTTAAATTTATGTAGACCCCGTATTAGCAGCAAGTATACATATGGGTAGTTATTTTAACTTCCCAAACGGTCTAGACTATTTACTCAACGTTAAAGATTAATCAGCCTTCTAACTGGAGACCGAAACTACGCCGTACCCCAATTAAGCCTCTGCACATAACATTTTAAACACGTCCACCAGGCTCTCCGCGCTGGCGACTGACCCTGTAGATATCTCGTTCAAATGTCTACGTAAATATTCATAAACCTTAGGGACTTCCACTAAAAACGAAAATCGGAGATTGGACATTAATTTATATTAAGTTTGTGTATATTTCAAAGTTGCATCCTGTGGGACGATACCTACCGTACTTATAATTTAAGCACGAGCGGAGATACGAAAATGCATGCAGCTTTAGCTAAACAAAGTTTAATATTCCTTTACGTAGAGATTACAGAAACGAAAGAAGAAGACTTAGACGCCTCGACCAAAGTCAAGATCCCACCAAGAAGGAGAACTATCCAAGGATATTAAGAGGCTTACCTTTGTAGTGGTTAATATTTGCCGATAAATAGAGCAGGGAGTAAATATTTTAAAATAAAGAAACTGGATCCCTTGATAAAAATCCAAATTTCTAAAAATCTTTTAATCTTAAGAGCTCTACTATTGGACAAGCTACATGAAATAGATGGAAGAAAACGGAATCCCAAAAAAAAAATTTTATCGAAGAAAATTAAATAAAAGCAATTGATATGACACAAAGTTTTAATCCAGAAATGATGATGATTTGAAGTCCTTCAAGTAGAAAGATGCCCTTTTTTACTTTACTCAGCAAAAACTGGCCTTCGTTACGGCCTTAGCCGCTCTACTTCGTATTCTTCAATATTTTTCAGTTGTTGAAGATGACAGACAGCAACTTTCATGAAATATTTCTTAAACCAATTGAAGATCAGATTTTCATATTTCAGCCCAAAAAACTGGTATATCTTGTGTAGTTGGTGGATTCTAATGTTTATTCCTGATGGCGATGGCTATCAGCACAGTGGGTTTGAACTAGTCTTTGGAATCTTCTTGACAGGTATCCAGAAATTCTTTATTCACCGTAGAAGGCGAAGAAGTTTGCCCCTGCGTGACAAAAAAATAACACGTCAGTAAAAAAAAATTAAGAGAATCTCTAACTTACAAAAAATAAATAAAATAAGGAATAATTCAACATTTCCAATTAAGCTATCTAAAGTAACTACATATTTTATATGTTTCGCAAATACTTGTTCATCTTATTCATATTATATTTAGGAGAAAATGTAATATATCACAGGGGATGAAAAAAAAATGTTGGAAAGATTCAAATTTCATGAACAGTCTAGTACTTATTGCAAATCTTTTAAGAACTTGCAGATTGATGACTAAGAGTCTAAATAGCAAGATTTCATTGTAGCAAATGCAAACCGAGAAGAAAGTTAAAGTCTTACTCTGATGGAAGCTTTCCGGTTATAAAAGAAAGCAATTACGGAAAGCAAGAAGTTGTCTAATGTCTACATGCACCACCGTTTAAAAAACATATCTGTACCTCAGTTAATGGCAAATAATAATTCCAAACCGACCCTCATGCTATATGCAATAATGTTCAAATATTGAAGGGCAGGAAAAAGGGTCTAGTATATTGCAATGTACTTGTGTTTTGTTTTAAACAGTGCAGATACCAATGCGTATACCGTACGTCGGACTTCACCGAGAAACTACTTGCAAAAAGAATAATTGCGGAAACGGCTTCTATTCGGAATGAAAACTAAAGCAATTAAATAAGAGCATGAATGATGTGTAAATTTGCAAAACTGCACGAAAACGAACACGACAGATTGAAAATGTTGAAGAGCGGTCATAACAAGGAAGAAGATTTCATCTAAATACATATTAACATGGGCATTAAAAATTGGCTAATTCTACTCGCGTATTTCTCTCCGATGTGCTCTGTTATATCCCTTTCGTCTTATTGAGCTAAAAATGTCAGCCTATAACGTTAACGGCAAGTGATAGATTTCAAATATTCTCCAATCCAAACATGTGTCAACTGGAGTTTACCGACTCCGACAAGGGATTAATGGAAATACGCGTCTTCTCAGATGTTTGCCGAAGCTAACGCTACGAAATGAACGCGTGTAGAAGCGGATGAACAAGTACAATCACCTTTCAGTTCCTTTTCGACGCGAGAAATATTACTTTCGAATAGGAATTGGCAGAGTTATAATATCGTACAGATAACAACAAGATATTGAATAAAATTGTGTTGTGATAGCAGACAAAAATTTTGAATAAAATAGAATTTAATACAAATATTTTATAGGTATGTAGAATAAGTTCAAATTTAAGTTTTCTTGTGCTAAACAAAACATTTTTACGCAAAAACTGCATCTTATTCTGCTAATTCTTTATTGCAGTAGTTCGTTATGGAAAATCATAAATATAAGGAATGAGGATGAACTATTTTCATCGCAAATAAAGCACTATTTCCGTTCACAATACGCCAAAATGTTACGAAGTAAAGTTGTCCAAAATAAAAATCTACAACAGACTGCTATGGAATAACGAAATTGTTTTATTGCGTGGCGTTCACAACAGGAAACTTCCACAACAGAAAGCGTCCATTATAAACATTTTTTTTTTAATTTTACATCTGGCTTTTGACGAGTATTAATAGAAATTTTAAAATATTCAATACGTTCTGAAGAACCAACTAATCAATCAATCAGAACTGGCTGTTGTTAAGTGCATTCGACTGAAAAGGCTGTTCTGTACGCCAAATTGCGAAAAGGGCATGGATCAAGAGAACGGTCGAGTGTGACACCATGGAGTAACATGAAGAATCGAATACTTTGCAAAACTGCTGGTGCCCAAACGCGTCACAAATACATTTTTATTAAGTGCCCGAACTTCACTAAACGATAATGTACATATTAGCCCAGCACTCGCACGTGTCACCAGAAAATATTGTTTTTCGAATCAAAGTTTAATTACCTGCTTTTTAATTGATGAAAATTTAAAAAAATAGAGGAACAGGGTGACAAGTTCCAACGCATTTTGAACCGAACGATCGGGCTTTATTAAAAGAGGTTAATTTACTTTTCCACGGGTATGTTCTAATTAAATAAAATATTAATTAAAAGAAGAATGTGATTAAAGTTATTAACATCGGAATAACATGGAATAATAAAATATAAATAAAAAAATTAGGAAAGAGGAATACAATTTGTGAACAATGCAAAATATTATTCTGGGAAATAATTTAATTCCCGAATGATTAATTATTCGGAACATATCTGATAAAAATATTGTTATTAATGGCAAATACTCAAAACTCACCTCAAAAATATATCCACCACTTTCAGAAGCAGAAGCAGAGCTTGACTCGCTTACTCGATCCTCATTGCTTTCGAAAAGGAACAAAGAAGTTTGCTGTTGCCCTCCGGATAATTGTGGATCACCATTCTATAACGAGTGTGCTATTTCCTCTTTGACAATTCCAAAATGGATGTTATATTTCGAAAGACAGCATAATTCTAGTCTGATCTCCTCATCTTCCAGAATAAGCAAACTGGTTCTAGTTTCCATCTCGTAATTTCCACTTTGTACAAATTTCGGGTAAAGCCACCAGACTTCATTAACAGCAAGTAGTGGAGGTAAAATGTGTGACGTATATACCCAATCCTGGAAGACAATAATAATGTAGCAGACACTTAAAAATGTTTTTAGTTAAAAAATATTTCTAAGATAAGCACGTCAACGCAATGTATGTTAACTACCTCACATTCTGAAATAAATAATTAATTCTTAATTGTTGTCTTCAAATTCTCATAATTTCTATTTTTTTTTCTGTAATATTCTATTAGTTATAAAAAAATTACATAATAAGTTAATTAATTTTATAAAACAATAACCACATGGACGTTGCAAAACGCACGAAAATTTTTTAATTTCAAAATTATCTGCGTACTGTTGAAATACCGATTAGGAATTTGTATATCAATAAGTATTTAATTTTGCGAACAGGAACAATACAACGTCCTGTAGTCGCAGTTAACCCTCAAACTCAATTAACGAAATTAACATGGCGGAATGTAAAAGGGAAGGAAAGAATATGTCATTAATTGATATCTGATGGACGTTGGTTCCTGTTCTCTTGATGTATTTATCTTTGGGGAACGTTTTGTTTACTTAAAAAAGTAAAAATAGCCTTTTCGAGTTGATGCGAGTTGGTAATATAATTTACCGGAGTGCATGTACCCTCAATGTAATCGTCCGGGCCTATTGACAATCAATATTTGTGCATCTGCACAAATATTGATTGTAGAGTCTTTGCAATGCAAATATGGTATTCCTCTTTTCAAACCAATTAATTTTCGAATGAACAATTTTCGTTGCAGATGGTCTATTGCAACGTCCACACAAAATTTACACGCCAAAATTTGGATTATCGTGGGTACCTGCTCGATAATTGAATACTGAACATAACAATGGGAAGCGGTGCATGAAATACTGAAATACTAACGATTACATGCCTTCAGCAAAATGTAGCCAATAAATTGCAAAAAATTAACGAAGGTAATTGGAAACGTTCACATTACGAGGAAATATCACCAGGAAATATTCTACATCACCAAAAATCACTTTAATTTATAAACATGCAGCGAGAGATAACCGCGGAATGAAAAGAATGAATAAAATATTGAATAAGTAGATCTCGAAAACAGTAAGGAAAAACTTGTCTACATCGTTTTCCATTTAATACGCCAAAGAAGGAGGAGAGAAATGTATATAAGAAAATTGCTACAAGCGTTTCTCCCAGATTCTGGAAAAATATACAGAATGTGTCATTTAGCAGAATTGAAATATCATGAATCACACAAGACGACAATTTTGATAGCAATCCTGTAGAATTTAAATCACCATTTTAGCATGTAAATAAGATATTTAAAATGGCAGGCGCCGAGGAACTGTATTTCGCAAATTGCAGTAATGTACAGGGGTTTCGATCCAAACAGTAAAGCTTATATACCATGCGCAGCAGAAACTGAACGGCCTAGATACTGGACACACTTGAATATATATTTGGACTTGGATCCGAATAATTTTTACTCAAAAGCCCATTCTCTAAGTCACCCGGAATTTCATTATCGTCCGCCCATTTACTAAATAGACACTCTTTATAAACGTATTTGCGAAAATACTTTCATACTTCATAGAATTAGTGAAAAACTGCAGCAACGAAAAGAAAGGCCATGAAGCCACAAAATCAAACTCGAAGCAATTCGTTTTAAAACGGTCTTCGTTTGTGATTTGGAAAGAAAAACGGGGGTTAGAGACCGAAACCAAATTTGAGAGATTAAATATTACGATAAGGTGGTACATTTTTTGTTGTTCGTAGTTAGTGCCACTTGAAAATATAAAATTCGGTTTTTTGGTCACTTATCCCTTTTCTTCATGTTAGGTTACATTTGATTTAAACGCGAGAAAAAATTGGATATTAGCAAACAGATAACAATCGAAATGAATGCTAGAAACAAAATCAAAGAATTATAAAAAATCATGGCAAAAAGCCTCTAATTAAATTACAGGATAGGTAGTTAAACAAATTGATTCATGGTTAAAGCAGCGTTAAATAGTTTCTGATAATATATATAGATAGGTAGTATTTTCTATTCAGAGATATCCGGAAGATTCATGGCTCCCGCAATAAATTAAAAGACACACTATTATAATATTAGCTGACGGAGTAATGAAATTAACAAACTCCGGTTTTACATCAGAAACAATTGATGGAATTTAAAAAGTTTAAATTGGCAACGGTTAGTGCATTTAAAGGTATGTCGAATAGCTCGAACCTTCGACCGAACAATTTTGCAATAACAGCTATATTTTATTCCACTTATAGCAAATGCATTTGTTCGAGCAATCAAAAAACACGACCAATTTGTAAATTTCAATTTTCAAAAATACATTTTATAACAAGAACAAAAATACTTGAAAAAAAAAAGATGTCCTAGAATTAACACATGATAAAAAGGCAAAAATGCAAATAATAAAAGCATTGACAATTTTAAATCAAAAATTCCGTTTGCATTTAAAAAAGCACCTGTTTTCATTTGAGTTCAAAATTCGATAAAATGCATAAAACACAATTCCTGCAGAAAAAATAATGTAAAACATGGCTATTTAAACGTGAAACTTTACGCATTCGGCTTAGAAATATTGTGGAAACATTCATAATTTCCATTCTAAAATTTGGTAAGTTCTTTAATATCATTTTTTTTTTAAATTGTTAAAAGTAAAAAGTTACTCTCTGCAGCAATTAGAATTTAATGTGGAATTTTTATTTAGGTATTTTTCTAATTGGGCAATCGGCCAAGAAAATTATTTTATTTTATTTATTATTGCAATTGTAAAAATTGTCCAATTAAAACTTAATATTGCAAACTTTACTAACTGTAAAGTGTGAATTTGCTTAATTGCATACAACAACGCCCGGAAAGAAATAGTGAAAATTATTACAGCCAGAAAATAGCAATTGATCCTATCCTAAATCCTAAATTTTAAACAAGTGCGTTATACACCAAAATCTTCAATATATCTAAGGCGTTTTTATATATTATAAATAAACGTAAAGAAATATCATTTTGATTTTGATGAAATTAAATTATTAACCAATGGAAACTTAAGTATTGTCCTAGAATTAACGCATAATATACAAAGAAAATGAAAATGCAAATAATAAGAGCGTTAACAATTTTAAATTAATTTTAAATCAAAAATTTCATTTGGTAACATTTAACAAAGTACCTGTTTTCGCTTGAATTCAACAAATTCCATAAAACACAATTCCGGTAAAAAAAGTAATACAAAACATACCTATTTAAATATGAAACTGTTCGATTTACGAATATTCTGGAAACATTTTAAAACTTAAATATACGACAGTTAGTCCTTTAATATCCACTTTTCTGTTTGAATTGTAACAATTACTCTCTGCAGCAATTAGAATTTAATGCAGAATTTTTATTTAGGTATTTTCCTAATTGGGTAATCAGCCAAGAAAATTATTTTATTTTATTTAATATAGCAGGAAAGATTTACATGGTAAAAAATTGTCTAATTGAAACTTAATTGCTAATTGTAAATGTAAATTTGCTTAATTACAGTGAAAATTATTATAGTCAGAAAATAGAAATTAAAATTAATCATTTATATTTCCTGTACCTACCATCTATACACACATCAACACCAAGAATGTTGTTTAAAATGGACAACTTCTCGTATAAAAGGCTAATATATAGCCAAGCATTTCTTGTTAACCAAACACACTATTTGCACAGATATAAAAAAGTGTGCGTCTTTTGGTAGATATGTGCATTTTAAAAAAATATCTATAATTTTTGTATGGACAAATTTTAGATGTTGAATGTAATACTTTTAAGCATGAATATGTATAAAATTGAATATTGAAAATAATTTGAACGAATCTTCGTTTGCTAATTCCAAACGTCTATTATATGATAAAAACAAATTTGGCAAAAATATACGTATAACATTGTGCTATAGCACTCACATAAATTTGAATTAATCAAATGTCTACCAACATTCTAATGTGGGTTGATTGAACATTTATTTTAAATTTGATCTAATTCAAAGGATTCAACCAATTGTATGCTGTTGTTTTAAACCGTATGGAGTATATTTAAGAAACAAAGTTGATTGAGTCAACCAATTCTTGCTTGGCTCTCAACTAATTATTTCTCTCAGTGTAAAGCTGCAACCTCATGATTGATGCATGCAAAACATGTTTAACCACATTTACTTCCACTCCGATTTCTTTGAATGTATTTGAAATACAGGTTCTTAATAAATAAAGAACATAGTTTTTTATTTCTCCTGGGAAGTAATTTTAAAAACTGTACGATCGGAAAAAAAAATAGAAAATTGAGTAATTAAAATTGCCATCTACATCCATTATAAACTCAACATCTTCTATGCGTATTATATTTTTCAGCGTACGAAGGGAATATTTTAATCTTGAACATTTACATAAATTTAACATGCAAATCTAACCCTGGAAAAAATTAGTTCCATATTACAAGTGAGTACGCGGAACACTCTCTAGAAACAAGAGTTTTTGTATTGCGGTGCGTCTCCTCGGGGAAATATACCTGACTGCCTCTAATATCGGTACATTACAATTGAGGTCGGTATTACAGAGTGAATTTTAAATTTCCATCTAGCAAGTTTAGTGTGGTAAGGACTCCGGCATGTACAAATGTGGGTGTAGGTATTAAAAGGGGACTTCGTTATTGTAACTTATTGCACGCTCTTTTATTATGAATAATTTATGCATTATAGTCGTGTTTACGGATTTCATTTCAACGAGAAAAAAGGCTTCTTGCTAAGCATTCGCCTAAGACCTTTGGAAATTATTAAAATATTCGAACATTTTTAGAAACCTTTTGAAAATAAATTTAGAAAACCTCAGATTACGTATTTATATTAAACGGAAATAATTTTTATTTACTGTAAATGAAAGCATAATCTTGAAAATGAAAAATTAATTTCATCTTTCTTTCGATACAAATCTAATCTGACTCTTTGTGAGTTAAGACGATACACTGAAAATTGTTGTAATAATTACAGATATATAACGTATCTATCTTCCAGATAAGCATTTTTTATTGAGTAAGTAACTAAATCGCTAATTATTTTTTAATTACTAATAAAAAATATAGTGTTTGCAATGCAGACTGCACGTAAAGCAGTGGGAGATGTTGTGTAATTCAATACATAATTATAAATCGTTTAAAATATTTATTGAAGCAATAGAACAGATTAATCTACATACGTATTTGAACAAAGTAAAGATTCAAACAGCCTAACGTTCATTACATGAAACAAAACCGCATTAAGGTGTTATTTTCAACGAAAAAGGTATTAAAATAAAAATAAACCATGGGCATTTCACTTCTTCTAACAGCACAATTGAAATTACGAAGACATTGGAACAACTAGAAAGGCTATAAATTTTTTAGTTGAACATTCCTTATCGAGTAAATAAAGGTAAACCAAAAAATTCAAGTTTTTAGACCTTAGCTTGAATTTTTTTGGTTCATTACAAAAGCATTCTTAAGCTTCTAAGATAATCCACACTAAAGCATAAAATGTAAAGGCCATTTTCAAATGACGTAGCAATATTTATTAGCAAAGCAAAGCAAAAGCCCATTAAAGGTTTATTTTCAATTAAAAAAGTTAATTGAAAATAAAAAAATTAATACACACAGCTTGTAAAATTCGTAAATCTCGTCTATTCGATGAAATATGTGTTACACGTTTAGCTACCCATTTTTAACCTTCCTTATTAAAATACATAGTTCCGAAAAGATTCAATGTGGAAACAGGTGCAAGGTTTGCACAAATGCAGAACTTCGCCTTCGGGGAGAAATTGTCGTGTACACGTTGAAAATTGGCTACTTCCTTGGGAATACGTGCTACCCCTGGTGGAATATATTGACGGTCCGACTGAGGTTGGAGTGAGGCTATAGATGTCTTTCTCCATCTGTGGTCGCTATCTGTGTCGCTGTAGAGCCGTTTTATATTCTGATTCAGAACTTGCTTCTGAACATTTAATACCCTCTATTAAAGTAAAATTTTATTTATTCGTTTTATTTCGTATTTTCCAGATACATTGCTTAATACTATGCATTTTTCGTGCTACACAAATATTTCGACCAGAGGGTTATATAGAAAGAAAACAAGCTATATTAGTTGGCCATTTTATTGACGATTTATACGCACAAATACAATAGTTTCATTGGCGTGTTGTATTGATTCCCAAGCCCAGTTTTTCCGTTTAAATAAGGGAGTCACGATTACAGTAATTTAGACGCACGGATGGTATGATTTTACTTTTTACTCGATTTATAACCAACGGTATATATTGTCGAATCAAATTATAACTTCTGTCAAAAGAAGCGCGGTATATTTATACATATTTAAACAGTAATTGTACGGGTCGTGATACGATCAGTAGAAGCATAGTAACGAAATTGTTTAATATCTTCGAAGAATCTGTGAGTATTTAGAACAGCTGGAGCTCAAAAACCAAATTATTGTTATAAAATGGCTGCCCCAAAGTCCAGATCTCAATCCGATCGAGCTTTTGTAGGAGGAACTCGATCGACAGGTTCGAAAATCTGCTCCAACATCGGCAACAGTACTTTGGACGCGACTACAGAATACGTGGAGGAAAATAGAGCCACTAACACTAGCGAAACTGTTAGAAAGAATGCCGAAACTGTGTGCGGCAGTAATAAAAGTGAAAGGTGGACATATTGACGAATCCCAAATTTAAGTAAATTTATAATTATCATTGTTAGAAAATTGTTTTTATAACTGTTAAAGTACTTTGTATAAGCACAGAATAAAAGTCCATTTTATAATTATTATTTGACTTGTTTTTTCAATATTTTAAGGGTGGGTAAACACTTATGGCCGGTAGTGTATAGGGCAAGTTATAAGAAAATCACAATAAGTATAGAAACACAAGCCTTGCAAGTATACTTTGATACCTAAACAGTGTTACGTAGCCTCCTTCTGGTTGGTTATTAGGCACAATATAATTAATTTAGTTGCAAGTAACTGATCGATTCTCTTTAAGATGATCTCATCGTGTTGCCATAAGCAAGTAACGGCGTATCACTAGGAACTTATGAATACAATAAAATAAAGTAATTGCTTCATATATTTTTATTTACACAACTTGTACACTTTTACAAATGAAATATATAAAATCATGGTTACTGCATTACTTTTGGTATTAACAACCTTCTACTTGCCGATGTGGCAATTAAGTAGTTCTCAATCACGCTAAAATAGCGCGCTATAAAAAATCTGTGGCGGTTTTTAGACAGTATCTAACATATGCGGGATGAGTAAAGATGTCGTCATTCTGTATTTTTGAGTTTCTTCGCCTCTTCGTAATCTTCGGTCGCTGTTAGTTGATCGAGGTGTAGTTTTGTTAGATGATGCGTGATTCCATGTGCTAGCAGAAAGTGGATCCAATTCTGGAAGAATGTTTTGCTGTGGCTGAATGAAAGAAAAAAAGAATTTTTCTGGATAAACAAATTCTAATTTAAGTTTGTTCTAGGCAAATTACTTACATTAAAGCACGGTCGACCATCGTAAGCTTTGGCTTTGTTACGTAATTCATTTTTCAAATGCCATTCGTGAAGATAAATGTGCAGCTTTATAGGTGTTTGACCGTTCACCGTGACTGCCATCTAGAGAAAAGTAATGTATTTCTTCTACAGTTAGAGCTAATGCGGGAATTTACCTCGTTACTAGTTGAAATAGTCTCCCATGATCACCTGACCTTCTTAAAGCTTTACCAGCGCCCATCATAGCTTTTGTGTATGCAGGAACTAACGTTAGAGTTTTCCAAAAATATTTTAAAGCTGCTATTCGGTTACCTAAAATCAACCATTGATCTATAATCAAAGCAAATCACATGTCTAAATGCATTATACAGGCCTTTATTTAGTAACCAATGAGCATAAAGTGACTTGAAATGTGGATCAGTTGGATATATCAGAAGCAGCCTTTGTAAGAGAGAGCCAACGTTTCGGTGTTTTGGTCCCCAAAGCCTTGCCAATTCAGTGTAAGCAGGTATAAATGTTGGATCCAGAGAAATGCATCTTAACAGTATTCGTTCTGAATCAGTTGTTCTGTTTGTCTTCCTACAAAACATCAAAACAAAGCGCTATACGCTAAAGCTCAATTCATATGCAAACATCATTCGGTATATTTATAGTGACTTATTCTATACAGAGTTCTAGCAGCTAAAATATTCAATTTTAAACAAAAAAATTATGAGTGCTACTATAATTGCATATAACAAGATGCCTTTTCGGTACAAACTCGTGTGTCCGTTAGCATTTCTATCATTGAGGAGTTCCCATAGAACCTTTGTACAGAGAAGCTCTATAAAAGGATATATTGCACTTGGCAGGTTATTCCATAATTTATACTCCAATCCTGCTTATATTGCACTATTGACAAGTTTAATACCTCCAAAATTTAATTTTGATCACTCTAGTGAAAGCTCGAGTATTAGAAAATTTCTCTAAATGAAATGCAAACATTTATTTATTTATTACCTATAAAGCTGTCCTAGATTATAATGGGAATTAACATGGTCCACTGAATAACGAATAGCCATCAGGAAATGCCTCTCTGCTTCGTCCTTGTTGATCAATATTGTTCCCAAATTATTATGAGCACTAACATACATAGGCCATAGTCTACAAACCAGACGATCGCATAAGATTAACACGGCAAGACCGAAAACCAATTAATACTGTCAAACACGTACTTCAAAGCAGGCTTATAATGTGATTTGGCTAGCTCCAGTCTACCCGAATCCCGCAGAAAATTAGCGAAATTGTAGTGCATCTTAGCGTTGTGAGGAAGAGCTATTAGGCCAGCTCTGAAACATAGCCGTAATTCGATTAAAATCTAGATACTGTAATTAATGTTATTCATCCTATAACATAAACGGAGAATTATAAAAACTGCAATAGCAACATAAAATACAAGATAATGAATAACGGAAAGTATATCTACCTTAAAAGCGATTCTCTAGATTTCCAGTCCTTGTTTCGTATTACGCAGCGAATGCTGCTAGTGCTCAAGATGAGTAGAATCAAAGAAAGCATTATTTGCCTATGTCTGTTATACGCGTGCCACATTAACTGAACTGCATAGCCAATTAGCAGTATGTATCCGGCACTATAAAACAAATAGGGGCAGCCTCAAGATTATGCTTTAAAATGTCCAATGTTTATGACTTAAGTATACCTTGGAATGTATAACACTCTTTCTGCCACAACGAAGCCGACAGTAACAATCAAGTTACTAGCTGGTAAAAAAAGGTACAAATAATAACAGGCATCCCAAAACCAGAAGTGCATGTTGTTGTAACTGAAACAGAAAATGGTGAAAATAAGGCATACTGTATATTTTTCAGTTTCCAAGTTAATTTCGAAAACAACAATACATGAATAATCTGAACAATTATATTAAACAACTTATGCAGCTGAATTAATGTCGCTGGCTTTGCCACATGCAATGAGAGTTTGCCCATCATCCTGAGGAATTTGCTTGGATAATTCAACATTGAATTTGCCCCAGCATGAGAACACGAAACGGCACCTAATTATCCTTAAATTTAATTGCAACAATCACCCTGTATTAAATGTTAGTACTTCTACTAAATCAGTCTTGTCTCCTTTCTTGTGCAACAGTTTTATTATCATTTTTTTAAATAGTTCAGCAAAGACGCTTGTTTGAAGAAAATCATTAATTATCGGTTCCAGTAAAATCGCCAGCTCAGAAACATAGTGTTTTATGAACTTCGTCTGTTCAGACGAGAATGAAGTGTTCAGGGCACTTTTATTTTCAATGTATTCGCATTAATTACGGACGATTAGGTTAGTTCAAACGAAATTTACAACAAAAACATAACAAGAGAAGAATACAAATATTAATGCAAGTGGTTCCTTTATTTAGAAAAAATCCACTACACAATATACTTCGTCAGTGCTGGTTTCAAGAGATAGTGCTTCTGAACACTCGCCATACAACGTATATCTAGAAAGAAATATCTTTCAAGATCGATAGATCGGCCCCAATGGAGTCTGGCTTTTGCTATCAAGTTCTCCCGACCTTGGTCCTCTTGATTTTTCTTAAGTAGATGCACAATAATAGCAAATAAACTATCCAAACCGTTATGCTTTAATAAAAATATTTTTTAAAGAACTAAACTAACCGTTTTAGCCTATATTTATTGTAGATATTTTCAAATAATACCAAAAGACTAGAATCTTTCACGATAAAACTAATTATGATCAATCCCAGATCAATGTCAATATTAAATAACAAAACTCCAGAATTACATAAATTATATAACAAAACTTGCACATCGAGACAAAAAGAAGCAACTTACTGTATTAAGCTCCCGTACAGTACTGAGAGTCAGTTCTTAGATCACAATCTCAAGGGATATAAAAGGTGACAACTGTAAGTACCCGCACTCACCTCAAAATCAATTGCACTTTTCATAACTAGTAGCAGACCGAGTCCGAAGAATAGGCAGGTAATAAGATTCCGCGAGTCTCCGATAGATGTTATCAATGGTATAGAACCCATTTGCCAGTCGTGAGACAGCGTCGTCGGGCACAAAAGCAACCACCAGTTGAAAGCGGCCAAATAAGAAAAAGTTAATATCCTGTAAGAATATGAAATATGGAGGTTATTCGGAAATAAGCGTCTGTTAGGATCTTAAAAGAAACAACGTATAGAAATGGATCGCATACACGTACCTTTTTTGCACACAAAGTACTTCTGAGTAGCAAATATCGCGTTAACTTATTATTTCGTACATTCTTTTGATTTTCGTTATAAACGAGGAATAAAATAAATATTGGTAACTGAACTTGGATTTACTTTCAAATCCATTCCTTGCATTCATTGTTTAAAACTGATATGATGAAAACCATATAAATAATAATGATAATAACAATAATCCACTCAAAAAGTAAAACTTTACCAAAATTAAATAAGATTTCGCCTCGAAAAATGTGAATAACCCGATATAATCAAATAGTACATTTTTTTATAATATTTCTAACTAAACACGTTTTCATCATCAGATATCAACAATAAAATCAAATCATCTCCCGTACACATACGTGTATCTGTAAAATATGTAATACGTTAATTATGAACAGAACTCATTAACTTTCTACCAACTAACTAAATTTATTTACGGATCTGCTTGAAATTTGATTGCCTATTTTAAATTACGGCAGTATTTCCGCGCAAAGTAGTTTTCCACTATTTCGCAATGTTTTTCGATTATTAATGTTCTGGAATGAAATTAAGCCACGGTTTTAATATAACGCGTGGCATAAGCGAATGAATGAACTCGCAACAATAATTAATGCTCTTCATAAATCGGTAAGCAGTACGGTTTAGGTTGGCACTGTGGCAAATATCACTCGGATAATTTCTACGGAGTGGCAAATGCAGGTTCACATAGATTTACTGAGGTAACCTACCGTACAAATAAAATAAATACCTGCTCAGTTCCGGGCAGATGTTATTTGCTACTACCCACGTATAATCACTTACTTGCTTTTGTAGGTGTAGCCATCTTTTTAATAACATGTACTTTACACTTCTGTAGAATATTTAAACATTTAAAAAAATTGAATAACGTTGACGCTACATATCAAACCTTTGAACCTCGTGAAGATGGTAGAATAATGTTGATGTTAAGGTTCAAGTCACTGAAAAATAGGTTTAATATTCGCTTGGTTATAATTTAAAGCTACAAAAGCATCTACTTTAAACATATTTTGAAATACCACATGCAACGTTTAAAAGATTATTAAATAAACTATTAATGCAAATTGTTTTAACAATTGCAAAGATAAATTGAGCAAATCTCAATTCAACCAATGTCATTGAATCAACGTACCTGTTTTCTCCTGTGTACGGGGAGCTTCTTATAACATGATGGAAAATAACAACGTTCAGATAAATTGGAACAAAAGAGGTTTGTTTTGTGCTACCAAGCGTAGAAAATAGACGAAAGCAATTGGAACTATTTGGTAAAATTAATTTTCATTCATTAGTTAATTCGCGAATTAATTCGGGACACGTGATGAACTTTACAGCAGCAGAAGAATGGTAAATAAAAATACCACATAAACAACAATATGATATAAGCTACCAACATACACCATGTGCAGACGCGCGTTACGGCTCGTCAGTGTACCTTTGTGGAAGGTGGCAGCGGTAATTGTGTGTTAATAGTAGGCTACATGTATGGAAGAAAGTATCGAATTAAAAATAATTTTAAATTTACCTAACGTGGAGTGATGGATGAAAAACAGCGGGATTATCCTGCTGAGAAAATCTCGGTAGAGTTCCTTGCAACATTGTCAGTCGTATTGTCAGTAGAATTCCCAACTGCAACAAAATGTGATAGTATCTATACGTGAAGCAGGGATTGGTCGGATTTGTTGTAGAGACATGTTTATATATTTCCAGTGTTTATATGTAAGTATTTAAGCGATCTATACTATAATGTTATAGCAAGAGGAAAGTTTTTCTAAATAAATTAAATTTATTTTTGAGGTTAGTAAATCCGGGAGTGCCCCATAGATCCTCTTTCGGTAGTTTAAATAAAAAATAATAACATTTTATGAAAGGTAAATTAATAAAAGAATAACTAGCCTTGAACTTTAACGACAACTCTCTGCAGTAATGCGTTGCGTACTCAATTCTCGCATTCATTTTAAGAGACCAAACTTGAATCTACCTTAGTCTTGAAATAATATTTACACACTCAAACACTTGGATTTGCTCAGAAAATAAACCACTTAAACAAGTACGTCTTCACCCAACGGCAATTTAAACTAAACAGAAACATTGTTGCGGCGTCCCTTTTTAATTTAGATCTTGTGACATTAAATAAATTAATCTTTTAATAATTTAAAAAAAAATGACTTGCCTCAGGAATTCAATAGTAGTTCAATAGTAATAGAGGGGATTAACGAACCAAACTACAAGAATGCATTGTACACGCGAAAATGAAGTAAAAACAAATTTGCTTATTTGTTTTTATTTGTTTTCAAGTTATAACGTAATGAAAAAGTTGTAAGTAGCGTTCTTGCAAATTGTCAAGATTTTCGCTTCCTTTCGAATTAATACGTCTTAAATAAAATAAAAAGTATCATTGCACTAACCACCCACATAAAATAATCATATCACGTACGTATCGGCTATTTCAATCAATTCTACAGACTTCACACTCTTAATGGAGCTAGTTCAAAAATGAAGTTTACAAAAGTCGATACTCGGGATGCGCTAATTCGACATATTAGAAATACTGCAACCGGCATTAAAGAAAGACATGAAGCCATCAGGAGAGCAACAGGCGCCCTTCGTAGTTTCGAAGCATAAAATGCTTAAAAATCAACGACGATATTTCTGAGCATTTATTATAATTTAAAAAAATTTTAATGTATGAAATGTTGTTTATTTGTAATTGCGCTACAACTTGAAAACAAATGAAAATCAGATAGGAAATTTTTTTTCTATACGGTCCTGGACGTCACTGTGTTCCTCCTGACTTACCCTGTATAACCAATTAAATAAATAACAAAAATGTGTTTTTTAAGTTAAACTGCTATTACCGATGTTAATATTTCCGCGGCCCTTTTAGTAAATTGCCGAGATTCCCTGGTCCACCCGCCTTGCGATATGGTTCTGAAAAAGAATATCAATTAATTAAGTAAAGTGTGAACATTTCCTTCGTAGTGGATAAACAAGAAAAAAGAACGGAGAAATTAATTTAACAAGCATAATTGTTACCTCTTTATCCAAAGCCAACACTTATAAAAATCGTACGCTAAATTTACTCCAAAAATAGAGACACCGGTTTCCTTCGCTAGCATACTTAAACCACCTAATATAATGCTGCTCCAAATACAACAAGATTCATTTGATCTGCAATATAAGTAAAAACATAAAAACGCAAATATAACAATCTTTTCAAACCACAAGAAGAATATAAAATTAGCTTTAATTTAGGTATTTTTAGATTCGTTCATTCAATAAATCAATTTTCCAATTCAATTATCACTGAAACAGCAAAACATTTTTATGTCGTATAAATCACTTGGAAGAGAAAATAAAACCTTATTTGCATTGTTCCTCTAACAAAAACAGCGCTAGTTGACCTATATATTAATGATAGTCATTCTTTAATTGGTTTGACGTAGCGATAACAGGATTAGTTCTACCCCTTATTTGGATATTTTCTACTTCCTCACGTTTTGTATTCTATTATGAAAAAGTGAAAAAAAAAATTCACACCATTATCGAAGTTTCGACTCTAATTAGCTTTTTGTTAATGGCCTAAATGTTTCTAGTTAATTAACTTTTAACGATTCAAAGTTTTATACGGAGTGAATGGTATTGCAATTTACCTCGTCCCTTCGAGCGCTTTTCACTTTCCTGTTTTTTACCTCCATTTTCCTATTTATTTATAAAGTTTTAATAGGAGAAAATTTGCTTTGCAACTTTCTGGAATGTTAATTAAAACTGACATTCACTTTTAAATAAAAACTCGGAAAACTCTGATTTTTGCAGTGACATACACTAACGTTTTTCAAATTTCTTGAACAAACATATCTGCGAAAGTAAATATGCGAAAACTACATTACACAATTATAACGTTTGTTTATATTACAAAATGAAAAGAAAACATATCTGCAATTTAAGGAAATATACATCCAATATTGTCTTCTTTAAAGGAAACCCTTCCAAACCATTGGATTTTTTCTAATTTTTGCGTGGCTCTTAAAGATGTTTGAATCAAAAAAAAAATCAAATAATAAAAGTTTTTTAAAACGCAAGATTTTAACTTTTCGATTATTGCACGTCTGCAAAGATCTACATGGTTACGATTTTTATTTCAAGTACAAATTAAGTAGGTGTTACCTATGGTATGCCAATAAAGATAGTAGAAAGAAGATGCACGCTAGTACATCTGCTCGGCCTACAATACCTGACACCTGTAACAAAATGCATCAGTAAGCAAACATCTTATGGGAATTTCATGTGCTGAATTGAAAATTGAATACAAAAAGCTATGTTATAATAAGAATATTGATATTATTAACGCAACTGCTTGCAAACTTTGTGATTCTTCACCTATGACCATACTCCATTAAATGTTTTTTAGGCTCAAGTGCACTAACAACTTCAGAAACAATTTTATAAGTGAAGATGAAGTGCTTTTGTGCATGGATATTTTTAAAACGCCTTTTTTCTTGTTATGAGGTTTCATTATGGGTTTGGCTTAAAATTATATTGAAACCTACCTCTGAAACCCGCTTTAGCTTGGACAGTAATTCTTATTATATTTTGTTCCAAAATGTATTGGGGATTCCAAATAATGTAATAACATTCAGCATGTTCCGTTTAGAAACATAACTTTGGGTAGCTACGAATTTATAAGACAGCCTATAAATTAATATAGCTTTAAAGCATGCTCACAGTGAGACCTCAAAACCAAGAAAATGTCATTATTAAAAATCTCCATTCACAAGGGTGCAACCTTCCAGGCTCGCGGACATTACTCGCCCTGTATAAATGAATTAATTAATTACGTTAGAGTTTATTGCGTTAAAAAATCCAATTTAAACTCCACTTTCATCTTATCAAACGATCTACACATTTTATGAACTGTCTTAAATCGCTTTTCCTTTGTGCTTTGCATCGTGTGCAAAAAACCTAATTTGTGCAAC
Source organism: Oryctes borbonicus (assembly GCA_902654985.2). Classification (NCBI taxonomy): domain Eukaryota; kingdom Metazoa; phylum Arthropoda; class Insecta; order Coleoptera; family Scarabaeidae; genus Oryctes; species Oryctes borbonicus. The sequence continues at coordinate 5,336,308 of LR736868.1, forward strand.
CGTGTTTATAAAATTCGCTGACCTTCCATTACACCAATTTTTAATCCCCGCAGAGCAACGGTTGAAAGTCTGCCATGTTAGTTTAAATTGGATTTTTGTAAAAAGTTTAACACTGTCTGAACAAGCCGCGAAGGGAATGCTTTTTGTTTCAAAGTTCTTTAGCTTAACTTTCTTCGGTCATGTCATAATGGAAGCTATTCAAGCGACAACAAATACTTGCGTTCAATTGAACGATTAGAAGAGATTATTTAGAAACAAGATTAATTAATATAATATAATAATATTTTTTTGTTATAATGAAAAATAAATTATTTAACTAAAAGATTTCTGAGGAAATTGTACGCATGACGTCGCATGTACAGCCTCTGATTTTAGCTGCCCCAACAGATATCTTGACTATTGTTAGAAATACGACAAGATGTTATAGAAGAAAAGTTGTTTTACGTTCTACGTTTAATTTAATTTTCTATTATGCCATCTATTACAAAAAAAAAAAACCACTAGGTATCAAATATATTAGATCTACCAAATACAATCACCCGTATCGTAAGACTTTAAAAATTCTCTTTACAACAATATATCATAAAAACGTAGACTTCCACGGCCAGAGTCAGTTGAAACTAAACGTGTTCCGAGTTTGAACCGTGTCATGTCGACGACATATATCATTTAAATCATTTAAAATCATTTATCGATAAGTAAATAACAAATGCACGTGGTGAAATTTCTACATGCAGTGGTTGCCGGTGCTTGTCTTGTTTCTTGTACACCGGAATGGGATCATATTGTCCCCTTGTTTAATGCCTTTTTTCGCGCCTAAGATATTGTATTTTATTTATACTTCGACTAATACTTCACAATAAATAATTTATCTCCCTTTAAAATATTTTTCTTTCCCGTTTACTTTTGTCCCGTAGTACATATTTCTATTACTTGTTTTAATAGTGTCTTCAAAAGTTTCTCTTTTCATAATAAAATATCAACGCGTTCATCCTGTAATATAAAGTATTTCAATAGGATACTCCCCCACAATCGTCATGTCCACGAAACACCACCATAATCTGTACATACTGTATATTTCACCGAGAAAATACCAGTAAAAGATATAATGCTTCCGAAACAATGCCGAAATACGATCCACTCTCCTCTTCGCGCAATATTTCTACCGGTATTAAATTTATAGCCTCGCATTCTGCGAGAATTTATGTGTTATTTAACAGATTTGTCTTGCTTTTGTTCGTCTTTGTTTATATGGCAAGCAGACAACGCCACCGCTTATTGCGCAGAAATAGTTCAATTTGGAGTTCTCTCGCCCTGAGAGTAAATACTATATTTCCACGTCCAACAAGTTTTCGGACGAATTTATGTACATAGATATGTCAAAGGAAGCTGTGAGCTGTTCGATCCTATAACTACAGCAATATATTGTTTCTTGCTAATAAATATGCAGAGTATCTCAAGATAAGGAACGAAACGTATAAATTGCGAGCAGTGAATCCAATACGGTGGCATGAACAGTAGTTATCAGCTTTCGTAACGGATATTTTTTTTGCTTGTTGCTGAACACCTCGCCTCATTAAAATCAATCGCTTAAAATAAATTTGAAAACGATGTGGGAGTATGTAGATGAATAATTCTTGATTAATATTCCAAAGTATTGCTTACTACTGAAGCATTTATATGTCGAAGGCACCTGTACATTCATACATCATATCATTATTCATATCGTATTAAGTGGAACAACTTTCTAACAATATAAAAAAATCAATATGATACTAAATAAAGTACCGACTAAAATTCAACAGCGTTGATGTAAGGTATTCAATAGTTTCCGTGATATATATAGGCTGTGGAAAACACATTCGAGTTGAAAAAGCAAAACGACTTGCCGAAATGTGAGGGTTGTCAACGGTCTGTAAGACTTATGGCTAGAGATATCAGCCATGGGCGTACCCCAGAAATCGTTTCGTAAAACGTCTCCGATCGGGTTGAGCGCCAACACATCCCTGTTCAACGTAATAGCGGGTATGTCGTCGTGAACAAACTCCCCGTTCAGTCCGTTGATATAACAGACTACTGCTGCAGCGGTGATCAGACTATACATAGACAAGGAAGATGGATATTTTTTACCCGCATCCATGTTAACATGACTTGAATTTCCTAAATTTCGCCGTTTCATTGTAGGAGAGCGGGAAAAGCAAGAATATTATTTTTTTATGTGTAAATTATTCTAATATTTTCTATACAGTATGACGAGAACGAGATTTTCAAATATTAGTTATTATACTTAAGCTCCTCTGCTGCTGATGTAGTTCTGAAACAAATAAAAACGTTAATACCAAATTTCATAACATTCATGATCTTAAAGCCAGTTCAAAGCTCAATTTTAGATAAGCTTTATAATTTTACAGGCTTTTTGAAAAGCTGATTTTTGCGATTTCTACTATGCAACAGGACTTTTTTATATGTTAAAATTTCAAGTTTGCATATTTTCCATAACTGTATGTAGAATTGAAAACGACAACAATAATTTCCTCTCAACGTTTAGGCAGCGATATCAACGTCGTAATGGACTCCAGATTAGGTTTTAATCAACTATTTCCTTCTCTTTCAATGCTCATAAGAAAAATGATTGAATACTCTGAATTTCTGTAGTATAAACGCGTATTATTTAAAATACCGTACTCCATGTACCGTACTCCATGAGAAGGGAACATCTGTTCCATAGGCGGAGATAGAATTAATAAGAAATGAGTTCATGGCGCGTGCGGAATTAATAGTTTAGGCGAAAATTATATGGTTCGAAATTGTCATTCATTAGCAATGCTCTATTGAATCTATTTGTTGTGATACTTATATCCCGGGACAAAGATTTATACTGCTGTTGAACGTTAATTAAACCAACTTCTCAATTAATAATTCATTTTTTCCGTCTAGCGGTACACGGAAGGAAGATACTTTATCATTAATTTTATTTTGGGATTAAAAACAAGCAACAGGAATTTATGCATTTACTCAGACACAGTTTTTCCAAAAGCGTGTAAAATGTGTCCAATTATTTGTTAATATTGAGCGACTGTGTGAGTTATAGATGGAAGTTTTAGTAGCCTTCAAGGTGATTTTCTTCCAAATTAACGAAACGATAAAGTGATAGATCCAATTGTTTATCAACAGTGAATCATTGTCGACAGTGTTTCATTTATTACTATTTTTATATGAAATAGTTCGTATTGCGACTACGAACTGACGAATAGGAGCAATCTCATATGGATGTCTGTTGGAAATTGAAAGAATTGCTTCAAACTGAAAAAAAATTTCTTTATACGGTCATCATAGATGAGGAAGGCCGGGTTTATGGGGATGATCTCGAAACCAAACAACACTCGACACAGTGGAAGAGTGCATCTTCACCTCGGCCAAAAAAAGCAACATCAAGCTCGTATTAATGGGATTATCCACAAAGAGTTCATACGATTACTCTCTATCCTGACGTCGTAAGGTGGCTAATAGAGGACATTAGCGAAGCAGCGCAAGAATGACTTTCTACAATGTTAACGCGAAGCTACGTCGTAGAGAAGGATTTGGCGGAAAGCAAAATGGCAGTTGTTCCTCGGCCAACGTATTCATCTGACTTGGCTCCCTGTAACTTCTTCTTCTTTCCAAAGATGAAAAAGCAAGTTGAGAAGTCGAACAATTAACCTTTCGTAACAGAAACACTGGAAGCAATGTTTGTACTCCCAAAGCAACAAATTTGAAAATGGTCGATGTGAAAGAAACCTTCCTTCAATTTCATTTAGCGCTAAATTTCTGGAACTTTTGAGTACCACTTCATATATTTAAATTAGGTTACTATCAGTTTAACCTAGGATTTGTTTGTTTGCCATATCCAGTTGTCTTGCAAATATAATTTCCAGGTACGTAAATTCATCCACCTCCACAAATGTTGTACGTTTTCCCTTCTTCCGTTATTATTTTCGGATAATTCCCTTTTTTAGATTCTCTGTCTGTTCGTTCCATATATTTTGTCTTCGTCTCATTAACATGTAAACCAATTTTCCACGTCGCCTTCTCTAATCTCTTGTAATTCTTCTTTATTTCTCGTTAAAGAACCAGGTCATCTGCGAAAGTGAATAATAATAATAATGTTTTTTTTTTGTGGTATATAAGCCCTCCTGTTCGCAACCGTAAGGGATAAGGGAACTATACTGAAGAGAATAGGTGACAATGGACCTCCCTGTCTCACTCCTTTAATTTTCAACTTCTATGACAAGTACCTTAAATAATTTGTCGCTTGTGTCCATACAAGTTGTTTTAAATGATGTTTGTTGATACAAAAAAAGGGAGGTATTTACAAACTTACATGTGGATCCTTCCAATCAGAGGATCCACGTTGGTAGAACTTTAGAAAACTCAGAATTATTTTAAGAATTTTAACAATTTTACATAATTTGCTACGATTTTCAGCGATTCTAAACATTTCTTCGAATTAAAAATATCTTATTTCAGCGTATTAAAATACACGGCACTTATCCAAAACAAGCCTCTAGTTCCATGCGAATAGCTTTTATTCCCGACCAATATGTGCACTTCCTCTCAAGCGGTATTTTAAACAGAGATATCCCTGAAGGTGCAGTAATTAGCATTCTCTACTCGTCGAAGAGCGGATTGAGTAACGAACCTAATGTTTATTAACAAATTGTTTTATTACTTATGATGTATGATGCCCTACCCACACTTGATAAACAACCTCGTTAATTGAGGATGCCAGGTGGCCGTTTTGTAAACCCGAAAGCTCATTGCACATTTAGGAGCGTAAACACGCTATGGCATTGTAATGCAAGCAGATTCTATATCCTTGTTATCACCAGCTTGGTTCATGTTACACTAGAATGCGCAGAAGAGAATACGCGTAATTAGCTTTGTCACTACTCGCGATATGGAAAACGATTTGACGGAAGAGGATAGATTAGCATGTAGGTAAACGGTTTTCAATTATATGATACACTGTTTATTGAAATTGATAGCTTAATGCATTCATCAATATTGTGTTGAATACATTTCGATTGAAAGTCGATTCGAAAACTACTATCATCGTGATACAGTCTCAAGATTTTTAGAGTTGAGACTGGCAACATTTTGATTACGTTACCTAGCAGCAAGCTCTTTAATTAACCTGACGACACAGGAGACAACTTGGTCTTTTTTCCTGGGTCAATTTTGCAAAACAATGGAAATAACGATCTATATTTAGGTTCTCTTATAATTGGCGGTCATATCATGCATAACATCCAATTTAATTTTAATTCAACGTCGGAGTTAAAAAACCATTACGAAAGAAGGGTAACGTCCTTCAGGCGCTTCACAAAACAATAGCTACTTACAATTATCGTTATTTCAAAAAAAATCTGTTGTCAAGAATTCAATTCGAAACACTCGCACAATCAAGGGGAATGAAGAACTCATGTATAATAGTGCTACAATTACGAATATGAAAATAATAATATAACCAATGATAATATCGCTTAATTGTGTTTTGAGCTGCGCTTCTCTTTGTCCGATGTCCCCAAGCTTGTTCCACACGATTTCCTTTCTAATTAATGCCATAAAAATAGCTCTCGTCGATTGAATACTTATTACTTAGTCAGGATTCAATTTTCCATGAACATGGAGATGCTTCATAGATGTAATTTTTCCCCTTAACTGAACACGTTTCAGATCTATCGAAAATGACATTGAAAATATTACAATTACGGCAATCGATAGGTAAATATGACAGTCGTTCAAATTGTCGGAATTTATTATTGTGAGAGAAAATAAATTTTTATGCACAAGGTCTAATCGGTCTTATCCAAGAAACTTGTGTATTTTATAATAAGGAAACTAGTTCAAAGCTGACGCATCTACTTCCTAATTAATATTCTTTGCTCTTTAAAATAGTTACATTAAGCAAAAGCTTCGACTCTTCTTTAGTATATTTTACGGTGTAAAATACGCGAACATGTTATTGGTTACAAATGCTTGAAGTTTCTTGATGGTTGGAGAAATTTGTAGGTTACAATGTCTTAATCACAATATCGTAATCATGTTAACATTAAAATAAAAAAACGATGCTGCATGTTCTTTAATTTTGTCAATAGTACCATAATGAGCGTCGGTAGCTCCAGATTGCGGCAAAGTTGTAAATTATTCCTCCCTAATATGGAACAGACACATCTACCGTGTCAAATAATTTTCCTTATAATGACGCAATTGTTCGGGTAGCAGGTGTAACACTTCCGGTCCCGATTCACTAATATAATCATACTACAACGCGTCTCCAAATTAGATAAAATTAAATTTGGGATTGAAGCTGAATGTTAACAATGACAATTGGCTTATTCGCGGTGTGCAGAAATACCTTGTTGGGGAAAGATGTTGCTATTATTAGATGAAATTAGAAGGTAGCTTCCTTCACTAAACTTTAAAATCACATTTTGAACTTTGTATATTAATCGTTGATACTTGTATTCGTTTCTGATTAATTGCTTCTTCCGTTTTTCTTTTAATTTTTAGGAAGACAATTTGGAAAAGTAGCTACTGGATGATATACTCGTATCCAGATTCAATTTGGACATCAAGATCATATAATCATTACAAAATGAATCCATTTTGTAATATTAAACTCAACAAGAAAAAATAAATTTGTTTAATGAATATGACGTTGGATTTCTTTTCTTTTCCTAATTGTCATGAAAGACGATACCGGTGATCGCGCTTTCATATTTACCACTCTAACCATAGTAACAGGGGGGCCCGCAGTAAGAGACATGGGTACATAAAATTATAAGAGACCAAACTGACCATATCTTAACAATATAAAAGTATGATTCCAAGTTGCCAATCCTCAACAATAAATATTCATCGCATGAAATATTTAAGATGTAATGGAAGGTTTCAAGTAAATTGAAGATTATAAAAAGAAAAAGGTTCGAAGCATTGATTTTAATATTAAACGAGGCGTCCCAATTTCTCCAAAGGCGGAGGATATTTCCTAACAGGGTATTTTATTTGATTGATGAGGTACGGTCGATTGTAACAAAAATATTAAGAGCATTCTATTTTAGAGCTTACAAACGTATTCGAGTTAAATGGTGCCAATAGTGGGTAAGAAGATTGTTTTTGAGTATAATTAGATAATATGGAACGTATTAGTAGTAGTAACAAATCGTGCCACTAATATGGCCAATGATATAATTATCTTCAAAATCTCCTGTATCGAATCAGCATTTTTTAATTGGAAATAATTGGGAACTGGAGAAGACACAGATTTGATACGCAGGTAGTGCAAAAAACGGACACTAGTTTTCGCTTGTTAGAGTCTACCTTTGCGAGCTAGAATGGATACATCAGTTTATTCATGATCCAGAATTAATCTCAAGGGTCCTACCAGGAAAAACTTCGAATGCACGTTTCCTGACTCTTCTCTCCAATGATTTTCATGCCAATCATGTAGCTTGTCTTTTAATCTTAGTCTTAGCCATCTCCAAAGGAATCCCAATCTCGCGGCCAATCGGTCGGAGTACACTGCCGATCTAATCGGCTCGCCCTTTCATGGCCTGGTATGTTAGCATCCGAGGGTAGCCATACCAATTTTAGTAAATTCTTTCCTCCGAGTATATTCAGTAACTGAATACATTTTTTATGTTCTTTCAAACACATTAAGTGCTTTTAAAAGTACTTGGTTTTCGGTTCCTATAAGTCACATAATGCTTGCGAGCTTTCCGAAGCTGGGCAAAAATGCCCTCTTCCAATCTGCCCGCCCCACAAATTCCCGCACCCGTTTCAAAGCGTCGCTATCTAACAAACTTATTGGTATTTCCCCAAAGAAAATCTCAATTCTAAAATTCTAAAAAATGTTAATTAATAAATGGCAAAGAAATATACTACCCGGCTGTAATTAACCTTCCTGCTTTTTCTTAGATCCTGCAATATGTTGCAAAGGTGACAATGGAACAATTTCCCTGATTGATAAATAATTCTAGTTACTTTACCAACATTTATTGTTCCGTGAGTACTTATTCTCCCTCGCTAAAGTTGTAAATCGCTACAATTACCACTGCTGGAGCTATGCCAACCGCAAATAGTTTTGCGGAACTCATGCATAAGCTGCAGGAAGATTGAATACTCGGAACTCTACTTTCAATATTTATTTTCCATTTGTATCGGGTCTTTGCTAAAATAATCCAAATAGAAAATGTTGACAGTTCCCGCCAAATTAAAAATGTACACATTGCAATGTCTCGCATTGATCGCACTGTACACATGCAAAACATTACATAACTGTCTATAAAAAGGTAACAATGATATAAAATAACTTACATTACAATTGCAAGATATGTCGCAGCTTGAATATTATTATTAAGCTACGCAAAAACCTGTACATAAAATATCTTTCATCTTAACTTCATAAACACCTACTCAAAACAATTTCGCTAGAGACAACAGAAGCAATTCATGTACTTATTTTGAGGTTTAATAGTAACCCGGATTTGTTCCCCCGGTCTTAACCCGTTTCAGGGCGCAATGATACTACCGACTTTCATCGGGTTACGCTGTCGAATATCCTGCGAAACTCTCGATTACCGGCGCGCCCTCATGCAGCGACCACAACAAGCACGGTCTTGCAGATTGGTGACCAAACACTTGTACTGATTTCCTTTATGGGTTTGTGGGTCAATAGGAACTATAGTAAATTTGCGACAGGTGGAACGTGCACCTATAGAAGGGGAATTAGAAAAATATCTGTTTTAAAACTAAATATAGCGCATTTTACATCCGAGGCACAGATTTTCAAGGGCCCGCAAACTTTTACCGTATGCCAAAAAAAATCTAATAAAGAGAAGTTGACGTGGCGGATAAGATAGCGTAAGGCGTTTCAAAAAGTTGAAATATGACAAATGGTGGTGACGACCCAACGGGGTCTATATGCTTTTTGAAGATTAACATCATGAATCTTTTAGTGTGTAAGCTGTGTTCCATGACCTTCTTACTGTCATCCTCTCGCCGATAAAGCGCAGTTAATTGCAGCCCAACTGCGAATGGTGACTCGGGAATATACCGAAGCAATTAAGAAATTTGTTGATCCTAGCATACAGTGCTTAATTCTGCCCAGTCAAGCGCGAGCCCTCCTACCACTGCGCCACCGAGCCGTTATACCGTTAATACCTTTCATAATAAATATTGTTATTATTTAGAATTAAGTGCTGTTGTAAGATTAAGTTTTTTTAGTGTATACATCATACATTATTTCTATTTTGAGATATAATGCGCAAAATGGTGCATAACGCGCCATCTATGTTTAAATGCAAACATGACGGCGTTCCATACAAATATGTGCTACGCAAAGACTCTTTTCCATGAGCATTTAATCCCTATTTTATTTAAATAAACAATTTTGCGTTCCAACGCATTTTGATATTTATAGATCAGTAGTTGTACTTTGCAAGTGCAACTGATGTCGTTCTTGATATGAAAGCAGTAGTCGGAATATTTAAAAAATAAAACTGCAAAGTTGTTCTAATTACCTCAGTTTAGTTGTACAAACGCGAGGGCGAGATTCGTTTAAAATTTAGAACGTAGAATCCTATTCCACCAATTTGCATATTAGAATTCTAGAGCGAAACGCCACTTTCATAGTTATATAAAATAACATTAACAGAAACGTAATAATAGCGGCTAAAGATAGCTAGTACTTATGAGTTTTAAAAGTCTTTCCATGTACTCGATTTAGAGACATTTTCATACGTACAGCTTCATTACTTATCAATGTGTACTAGATATCGCAGATCGCATTTTACCTCTAAAAATAAATTCGAGTCTCACAAAAGTTATTAATTTATTTAATAAATTTAAAAACAACCGAAAATACCTCCTCGTCATTTGTGCCACTACAGTGTAAAATTTTACTTCTTTAAAAAGAGAATTCCAATTTTATATCGTAAAACAATTGACGCGTTGTTAAGTAGATGAGCGTAGCCCGGTACTTCGGAATATTTTTGGAATGCAAATTTGCGTGACCCAGATACGACCCTTTACTTTTCTAAGAGGGTGTAATAAGCTGTTAGCATAATGTAGGAGGCCTTTTACGAGGTTCATAAAACATTTCTTTTCAGTGCAAGCTTGAAGAGCAGTACATTATTATGGAAATATTTTGTAATTGAATTAAGTTTACGCAAGGCAGAAAGCTAATAGATTTTAATATTGCACAAAACATGGATCTAGCATTTAAAAAATGAAAGGTAAGTTACATCTGTTTACCGGAATCCGTAAAAAGGGACATAATCAATGCTTATCTCCCTTTTAAAACGACTCTGCTTCTCTTTTTCAATAATAAAAGAAATTTATGTACACTTATTTATAGCAGAAACGTACGTGGCAGCTATAGGTTTATTTCTATTTTGTCCACGGCAATTGTTCGAGTTAAAAACAACACTTTGCTTATTATTCTTCTCTAAATCGCGTGTTAAACGTGCTATTCTCGCGCGTACAAAAGAACTAAATCAACTCGTATGCTGTAGAAACATATACCAAAATATGTACGTTTATTATCAAGATTTTGAATAGGATACTCTAGCATACATAAAAGCACCATAATATTAGTTGATAAGTAACTTATTAGAAGAAAGGTGCTTTTCGATTTACGATACTTTCCCATTCATAGTGCGAAATGAAGAAACTTCTAAGCAACATCAACAAAGCAATGCCTAATAAATAAAACATCCAAGTAAACCAGACACTTATTGAAATTTTACTGGCTTTTTTTTAACATCGCCTATTCCATACTTTTACTGGCATGAATGTGAACGTACATCGAACGAATGCAGATATCCAAACGAATAATCGAAATTCCGTAGTAGACTCCGCATTCATCGATTGAAATTAATCATACATCGTCGCATATCGATAATACTGGAAATCGAGTTACGGCTTCGACAAGTCAGCAAAAACGCCAGAGCCGCTTGAAATATCTCATCGCGTTTATTGGCATTCTTTGAACATTGAACTCATCGCTGATATATTTTTGCTAAACCAGAAAACACTCGAGAAAGAGTCGAGCTATAGAAACTACTGAATACGTGATTACGTGATGAAAACGATGACTTCGTCTTCATGTTTAGAGAAACCGGGTTTAATATATCAGCATTGATATTCCCGTTTTTTGGTTTTATTGGGGTCTATTTAATTGATTTAATTGATAACGTATTTTCTGGAAACGTTAAAGTAGTTCCTAAAATGCGCAACTGGATGTATTACTATTGTAAGTATGAAAACCATTAAATATCAACATAAAAATGCGGTTGACGAACTTACTATCGCTTCAAGGTAAGCTAGAGGCAATGGCGATATAAACCGGGAGAAATAGCGGCATGAGGTAGAGAAGCAATCGGCGCAACGCTGATGACACCGGGTAGACGAAAAAACGTGCGTTGGCTAGCCTCTTCGCATTGTTTTTGCCGTGAATGATTACTAATCACCAGAGAATGGGAACCAGAGAAAATAATGGGAATGAATTCATCCCCACTTTGAATATGCTCGGAGAGAACGCAACAGATAACTTGGCTCGGCTTGCATTGCATGGGTAAATATCGGTGCGTGAACATCTAGTGGCAATACGCTTGCATCTTTCCGGTTTGTTAAGGATTAGTGTACAGGGCGTCTCACCGGGAACTGCATCGATCGATATATGAGAGAACAGTACACAAAAGCCTATATATGCTATTAAACTAAAATATTTTTAACAATGTGGCACTTCCAGTTGTGCCGAAAAGAACTGTCAACCCTGTTATTTTAAATGGAACACCCTATATATTATTACAGTTTTGAATTCCTAATTATATTTTAAATATTTGAAAAACATTTAAAATTGACGCTCAATGTATGTATAATGTTTTCGAACGGTTAATTCAACCAGGTATTGGTGCTATTCTGCAACTACAACTCCCTCTATAATGGTACAACTTTGGACAACTCACAATTACGTGTTCTAACGATCGAAACAACTAAAACTTCAGCTTTTAACAGAACTACCCACTTTCAAAATTAAATTTAGTCCCCTATCGTAGCGCAACGATTTTGTTATTATATAATAGTAAAGTTTCAGAAAACATTAACAAAAAGCTAAATTCAATTCATTTCTAAAAAGTATAAAATAATTTTTAACCATTAGCAAACATATTTAATTAACAAGACAAGACCGTCCTATTTTCAGCTTTCAGATCCGCGATTTCATCGCCTCCTAAATATTTCATTCCAACCTATTCTCCTATCAACCTATCCATTCTTTTTATTAGTATGATGTCCTATTTAAAGAACAAGCTCCGCAACAAGTATCGTTAATTTTTGCCATAATTTCATTACATCATTCACCTACATTCGTCCTGAAATCATATTGATGAATTCTGGTTTTTTTCTTCAATGCGATGACCTTATTTGAAGATGTTTATTTCTTCCTCTTTTTTTTACTTTCCTTCTGCTATTGAATTTTAACAGAGTAAAATCGTTGAACTTATCCGGATACGTTTTATATACATCTACGTTAATCTCATATTAAGGTTGCAAATAAAGTATCTGCGAAGTGTTTTTTCAATTTTCGAAGAAAACAAGGTTTCCTTCGACAAAATGTTGATATTGATATAGTGAATGCTCCATGATTACCGTTTTCGTTTAATATACTTAAGAGGTCCCTTCGGTAACATAATGAATAGCGCGGTACCTACACGTGCTAGCGTTTTCAATAGGAAAGCCGGAGAGACAATTCATTGCATCAGCATCACCCCTTTATTTTGTTGCGGGTCCTTCTATCAGAGCGGAAACGATAACTTACCAAGGAGCATCATTACTCACCTGGAAAAGCTAGAAAAGCAATTGTTGAACTTACGATCAATAAATTTGTTCACGGTTCTTGATGGTGTTTACATTTCAATCTACAAATGGACTTATAAAAAAATCGTAGTACAATAGTTTATTTGGCAATAAAAGTGTTCTACGTTGCATCTTTTAAAAAATTGCCAATAAGAAATTAGTAACTGTTGGTTTATTTAATACGCAGTAAAGAGGTTAATTAACACGAGCCGTAATCAGTTAAAGATGTGGAATCCAACAGGAAAGCTGACTTTCTTAAATCCAAGTCATCGTGCAGAAGCCCTTTGTATTGAGGTCTTTGAAATGCCTCAGGAGGTCCCAATCTCACGATGTCACATATAGATTAGTTGGCGCACAGCAGCGATCCTTTCTTGAGTGACTGTTGTCTTCGATGGACCGGTCCTAAAATCGAAGTTGAGACTAGTGCGTCCACGTTGGAATCCGCAGTACCAGCGAGAAATTGTCGACTTATGTGGTGATTCATTACCAAAAACAGAAACCAACTTGACGAAACATTTTTGCTTTTGTTTGTTTTGTTTGACGTGTTTCTGCCTAATTGTCACCCTCATAACAGAACTAGAAGAACATTGAAATTATTTTTTCTGAAAACTGATCCAAGATTTTCCAAAGAATACCAACAAAGAACTACATTAAAGATGATGGTGATACCACCCACATATAGCTACGGGTATTGAAGAGTAGGATGAATACTATTCAAACAAAATTATTTAGTAGAAAATGGATAAGATCAAAAATGATAGATTGGCAGTGTCATTGTACTCGTCGCCACATGAAGATTAATAAAGAAAGTATTAAATATAAAAAAGGAAGACCCAAAAACACACTGTACTAGTATATAAGATGAAAGAAGACACAGAGTAGACCTGTACAAAAAGGTTTCAAAGTTTCTCAACTAATTAAATCTATAATCCTAGTAAAAAAGATGCATTAAGTAAATAATTAAGCTTTCATTTCTACGCTAAGTCAAAAGTAATTTTCAATACACACGAAGTTTCATAACCGCCGTGAAACAACATTGAAAAGTTAGGAATGAATACGCCCAGTTTAATAAATGGATTTCTTAACACGTGAAAATAACGCTTTTAACACAGTCCACAGGCCCAAAACCAATTCCTTTCTCCTTTAATTGCCTCCATTACGGGGAGTAAGCTCTATCCGTTGAATGGTAGCGCAATTTATTTTTATTATTTAAAATGAAGTAATGGTTAATTTTCATTATTTCGTACGACTGAAAAGGATTTCGTTATTAAAATCTATCTAGTTTAGTTGTATCGAATATTCGGATTTACATTTTAATGCGATACGATTGTTAAAGTTAAAAATGAAAACGCAAAAAAACGTGATATTCTAAAAGGCATTGGAGAGAAAATTGCTTCAAAATTAAAATGAATTTCCATTCACCTAACGAGGTGAAATTACTCAAATCAAGTCCTTTTTTTAATTGTTTTTAGCTGTATTAAAAACTTTGACAAAACAATGTTAATTACTACTTGGATTGAAGCAAAAGAGGCATCTATTTACAATAATAAATTTTCTTCTTTCACCAGGACGGTGGTATGAGAGATTGTTAAAGTTCTATAAGTGACCTGTATGGACCAAATAATTGTAAACTATTTAAAAATCAGGAATTATATGAGAAAATGTCCCGGTAACAAATCGAACCTGATATCTCCACCGAACTGAACGGTATGACTGAAGAGGCCATGATTGCATACCTCCTGGGTGATACCAATCTGTATGAAAATCTAGTAAAATGCGAATAGTATTCAAGTAATTGTAATCATAGAGAAAGGTGAGTTTTTTGTTATTTAAGCGCTATATGTACATAAATTTTAAACAGCATTGCCGAAAGCATCTACTTAGCTAATAATTATTAGCAAATAATTATTAATAAAGCTGAAGTTAACTGCGACATACTACGGTACAAATTTAGAAAGACGTACGTGTCTGTATACAAAGCTTGCTTGCATTAGGTAATGTATCCTCGTTAAACGTAGTACAATAAGCGCAGATATGTAGTTGCATTCATTAATTACCTACATAGGATAGGTACTTAGTTTATATGAGTGTAAGCGTTGCGAAATGTAAACAAATTAAGCTTATCGAGCCCTCATGATCGCATGTTCAAAGCGAGTTCATAAACTATAAATAAATACTCCAACATGAAAATATCCAAAGTTCCAAATTAAAGTGCCAGATTTTTATATGCTTAACTATAGAACCACAATCCTAATGTTCTAATGTTTTGCGATGAAAGAAATGATAGCACTGTGCGTATCACTTCTTTTATTAGAACCGTTTATGGGGTGTGTACATATGTCAAGACCCATTACTTTTTATTTTCCTGCGGAACGGTGGCTTCCTGTATCGGCATCTGTCTCCGAACACCGCTCTTCCTTTCAGGCACGCATCGCGCTCGTCTCTAAGCGAAATTATATCTCGTCGGCGTACGAAATTCCTTTTAATACACGCACACATGCTCAGGAAATGTGTTCAATGGGCACGCATTCGTGTAGATACGTTTACGTTTAGAAGAAAAACGGGAAATAGTTTCAGATGGGTTTAATGTTCCAAGCGATTTACTTAGTGCGTGTTGTGGCAACTATTATTTCGCTAATGCGTTTCGATAAATACCAGATATGTTGCGCGCCTTCTAGAGCTTTAAGTGACACAAGAGCTTCGCCTCAGAGTTTGCTATTTTATAGATGAAACCATCTCAAAGGAATATCGTAATCTTTGATTAGATGAATATTGTCTAGAATTAGAACGAATTCGAAGATTTGCAAATATTTCCATATGTGATACAAATATTTTGTCTGTCTTTGATAAGAAGATATTAACAATGAAGAATATACCAAAGACATGCTACTTTTACCGCTCGGTATCCACAAAAAAAAAAAAAAGAAAAAACTCACCTAAGGCAGAAAACGTCTGCTTAACGTTTATTAAATTATCATTTTATCTTGCTACTTGTATAAAACTTTATATTCCTTGTTCATACAATTTGGAGGTCATATGTACACTCCCGACAAAAACTTAGACGCGGTAAAATGTTTTAAGGGCTTTAAGGGTTACAACATTTCTTTGCGAAACTAGCAAGATATCTAATTAAGTTTTTATTCATAAAAATAAAATAAACTTAAAAATATCTCCTCCAGTAATATATGAACTCAATAATAAATTATTACTCCAATGTTTAAACAATTTCTGCGACAAAAATTTAGACGCTCTGTTGCAAATGTAAAACAAATATAAACAAATGAGTGATCAATAATGCGTAATCCTCCATTGTTCTTAATCACTTCCAATAGTCTGTTATTAATAGATTTATATAAATTTAACACATAATTTTGAGGGATATTCTGCCATTCAGTCACTATTGAAGTTTTCAGTTCCTGTACCGTGAAATATTGACGGCCTCCGCCATAAACGCGACGTGAAAATTCACCCCACATGCTTTCAATAATGTTTAAGTCTGGTGACCGTGCCGGCCACTGTAAAGTTTTAATCTTTTTCTCTTTAAACCATTCAGTAATGGTTTTTCCTTTATGAATTGGCGCGTTATCTTGTTGAAAAACAAAATTGCGCCCACCCCATTGGTTTCCAAAACGTAGAAGATTGTCATGCAATAAGTCTTTATACGTCACAGATGTCACTTTCTTTGTGCAAAACACTATATCACTTTTATCGCGGAATCCAATCGCTGCCCATATCATCACAGATCCACCCCCTAATTGTCTGGTCATTTTCACTTTTGGTTCCTTTCTCAGATCATGATAACAATGCGAGTACCCATCCGGTCCGTCCAAATTAAAACGTTTCTCATCGGAAAATATAACTTTTTCCCATTGTTTCTTCCAGGATACGTGTTCTTCAGCAAATCTCAACCTCGCTTCTTTGTGTTTCGCCGAAAGTGGCGGTTTTCTCAACATTTTCTTCCGTGATATTACCGGTGACGCCTTTAAAATCCTTTGAACATTACGCACGTGCGTTTGGACCCCCGCCTGTTCTGCAATAACTCTCGCCGACGCAGAAGAATTGGATGCACACCGCAATATCATGCGTTTATCCCTCTCACTTACAGCTTTTGGTCGCCCCTGGCCTTTTGGTTTGCCGTAATTTTCTTGATCTTTTAGGAAATTTCTAACGCAATGATCGCTTCTTCGTAACCGACGAGCAAGTTCCTTCTTACTAACACCATCTTGGTGCCAGGCTAGAACTTTACCCCTTTCTATCAAGGATAATTGTTTTTTTCTACCCATATTGCAAACACTTTATAAAATATAATTTCTCGTGGTGAAATGTGTACACTTTACCAGCACAACCGCTGCATATAAAGAGAAGTATCAAATTAAAACATTTTTGCTTATATTAATGTAATAAATGCACAAGGTCTAAATTTTTGTCGCATTTAAAATTCCTATTTTGATCTGGTAAAATCTCAATTACCCCTCATAAAGCAATAAATACCCAGTCTATATTTTTGTCGGGTAGTGTATTTAGGTGCCTCGCATGTTACTTCGTCTTGGAATATTTCTGTTTGCTGTACGTATTACACTTACTTATAAAACAACTAGAATTACCTGTTCCGCTGTAATACTGATACTCTGGAGAGTTTCCTGAAAAATTCAGGTATAAATTTACATTTGCGAAAATTTGATAATTATACGTATAAACGTATAGCAACGCATACGCACTTCTCATTGTATAGGTTGTTTGTTATTTCAACAATATCACACGGGTAGCAAACTAAATCCAAACACAGGCGCAAGTTCAGCCCGTTTTGTTGGTACTGGGCACCTGTGGTCATCATTTGTTTCGTTCCAGTTGTAATTTAGCTTTCCCCTACGAATCCAGCGGACCATTTCACAATTGTTTGATTTCGTATCCGTTGAGTATTCCAAGCGCTCGATTTTCATTGTTATGATACTTTGTACGCAGCATTATTAGTATCAATAATGCCGTCACGCACGCGGCTTACCACCAACATAACGTAATGGGAGGAATAATAAATGATATTGACTTTGTACACACAAAAATGCCGTGAAAAGTACTTTGATGTATACTGCAAACAGATGTATGTAAATGATATGAATTTAAATTGTGGAAAGTGTGTTGAAGAAACACTCCCAAACTCTACAGACCCTATATTTAATTAATCAATTTCGAACAATCTATTTTTAAATGTTTCGTCGTATAAGACATTACAATGTACTGTAACACTGTGGTCCTGGGGTATGTACGTATCGACGCACAATGGATCGAAGGACCGTAGAAATAGCTTCAAAACCTAATAACTTATTTGGAAATAAACACGTACAACTTCGCCTTATTTTCAGACCGATAGATTTTGTAAAAAATCCGTGAGTGTTGAAATGAATTGAAGGATTGGGAAATAAAAGAAAAGCCATCATGGGAACCAAGCTAAATGTTAGAGGAAACGAAGTTCATTTATTATTATCTCGTACTGCATTATTTACATATTACAACAAAGATGCGTAATGTTTAGTAATTTATTAAACAAACACAAGAATAATTAAGTACCTAATGCCAATGCAATCGTTTTAATCATCCCAATATCCGCACCGTATATGTACGTTGTTGAGTGCGAATGCCATTGTAAATATTGGTCTAACCCTCATCTGACGGCGGTGTCCATTTGTAAACACATCCCCGCAATTTATAATACAAATTTGTAACCCTTACTATGTATACCTTTCATTTATCACATGACTTTGTATGAGTAGCCGCCCAAATTCAACCTAACAAATGAAAATGCGGTAGATGTAAGTATCACAGGTCATATCCCGTGTTAAAATTCGCAGGTATGTATTCGCACTTACCTCTAATTCGTTTTTTCACATTTTTGGAACGACTAAAATTAAATTTGATTTGTATTGCGGTGATGCTGAAGATATATGTATCTGTAGTAGGTTATATGCACTGAGTTACTGAGTAGGTGTTATAAGAAGGAAAATTTTTTATATTATAAGCGCATGAAAAAATATTCTTTATAAACATATTTTAACCAAGACAATGCTAATATTACACTGACGGTGAAAGCAATGTGAGATGAGAAAATATTAGCCATATTTCCATCTACCCAGCGTCACCAGAGTTGCTCCGAGTGCTTCCCTACCTCACACCTCTGTTTGCCTAAATAAAATGTTATAACAATTAACTGTATACTTTGCTAATTCGAAAGATTTATTTAGTCATATTGACAAAAAATACCACAAAAGTTTATATAAATAATAGCGATAGCGAACAAATAAACTTGTAACAGAAACAAAAGAATTGCTGCGAGTCATCGAGATGAGATTAGTTCTTGATTAATTCGGGTATTATTACTTCTACCAAGCCCAAGACAAACCATTTGTCTTACCAATCTGTACGTGTGAACTCTATAGTTGTCCTGTTGAAATTGAAAATTATTTCTGTATCTAGTAGTTACAGAAAGCCAAATATTTTGTTTTCTTTTGGAAAACTCAAACCTTATCATTAATTCGATGATTTAGGCGTTGTGTAGCAGTTCTAGTACTACTAAGAAAATTGAATTATGTCAGTGCTTTAAGTGGCAAACGAATTTCCCTTTATATAATCTTTTAAATTAAATCTTCATGATTATTTGAAATCATTTTTCTATATACGCATGTCCTCTATTTCTCCCTTTTTCTTTTGAATCTACGAAATGCGCTACGCGCTTGCCCAATTACAGTTCCACAACGCCATTAATTTTCCAAGGAAAAGAGTTTTTAACCATAAGTTGGATTGTTCGTATGTAATGCTTTGCACATCTTCTTAGATGAACTACTGTCACGTACTACTTCTATCCATGTGGTACTTGTTATAAGGAATTAGGGAAAAAGAGATGTGTTTGTGAAAGACGATAGAATTATAGAAATTGTGTTTCCTTAACATACAATGTTCTCTCGCAACATGGCAATGATTATATTAATGGGACTTTCTGCTTGAAAAATTAGAAAGGCTGAAATTGTATCTAGTATTAAGAAAATTATATCAAATTTAAGGATTGGGTGGTTTAGTGTCGTTGCTCCCTAATAGCTCAACATATCTACTAGTTTTCGATATGTTTTCTGATTATAAATAAGCTCGTTGTTTATTTCTTTGCAAATATTTCAAAAATTTTCTTTCTTCAAGCAAATGATGGATTTTCTTGCAGATTACACAGAAGAGTTGAAATGCATTAAGTAATTAAGTTCACATTTTCGCCGTCTCATGTAAATAATCTAATTAAATGCTTTAATATCATCCTTACCATAACACTTCACTAAAACTAGTCTCGACAGATGTAATTCCTAGTAGTAAAACTGAACTTTGTTGAATGCGGCAGTGTAGTAGACTTCCTTTAGATCTAATCTGGTTAATTAAATATTCACAGAGCATTCGACGCTTAACGATTTGGCCACGAATAGTAATTTTATTCTGCTATATTTGAAATAATACCATGGTGAAATTTAAACATTTGTATTTGTATAGTTACTTTAACTTTTCTTTAAAATCTATTTATTTTTAGAAATTTCTGTGCGTTAATAATAATTTAGTTTCAGAAAAATCCTCATTATGAGAAAAAGATCAATTAGATTTTAATCTGGGGATTTTTTTAAAATTTAGAAACAGGCAAATATCATATATCAGAACCATCTCTTATTTCTTAAACAAACTACAATATTACCGTTGGGTGTGAGAGAATTAGGGATCTGAATAACACCTATTATAGAATTATTATTATTAACTATTATAGAATTCTGGGTCAATTAGACAGGTCACTAGTAGAAGAAACCATGCAGGTGTGAACATTTATCGATTAACAGAAGCTAGTATCCGTTAGAGGACACCACATATCCCGTATGAATAAAGAAAATTGCACTGGATTATCATTAATTTTTTAACACTATTCGTTTTTTTTTTTGTACCCATTAAAATTTGAAATCGATATATATTTTTTTTATTAACAGAGGCTGTGTGTAACTTGAGCAGACGACTTACAAGCTTTTCCAAATCTTCTACAATACTTTACCTAGCGACCTAACTTTAGAGACGACTGTTAATCATCAATTGGAAGAACATACGCTATTAACTTTATCCGCACAGTAAAGCTCAAACTAATCAAAGCGTTCAACCGTCAACGGCGAACAAGTCTGTGTTACTTAAAACAGAGTTTCTTAAGTTTTAATTTTTTAGCAAAACGAGTTATGATAAATATTAAAAATAAATATTAAAAAAATAACATTCGTACCCCTAAGCCACTGTATCTTGTGCTGTTGTATACTTCGCAGTGGCTAATAAAATAGCAGCTTCCTCTCATCCTCTCTCCAATGTTACTTAGAAAATAAAGCAAGTCTTTTATACAGTAGGTCTGTGTATGAACTCCACTTCTTCTGTTGTATTTGTTACCTATTCGATACCTTCATCGATCAAAAAAGTCGTAGCAGGAGTTACATAGTTATATATATAGCGTGTCCATCTTGAACGTAATAAGATTCCCCAGCAATTTAGGGAAAACATTTTAAACAAATATATTTCAGGACAAGATTTTCACGGCGTAAACAGCCCTGTATACTACAAAATCTCTGAATGTCCCTCGTTAGTGCAAACAACGAGGGCTACAAATCAACCCGAAAATTAGATTTTTACATCGCCATTTAAATTGATGAGGATCGGAGTTCCAACGAGTATAGTGTATAGTACTGCAAATAGTCAATCGAAAATCTTGATGGAAAAATTGATAAGTGACCTTCATGTAACTTACACAGAAGTAAACAAAGTGCAAATGAGATATGCAAGCAGAACATTGCAAATTCCAAGAATAAATCTCGTTTCGACAACATTGCGTTTCACTTTGTAAGCAGAACACATTAAAGTAATTAATGCTCTGTATCGAACTAATTAATAGTTTTATTAACACTGCAATGTACACGTTTTTCTACCGGGTTATGTAATTACCTATGCTCTTAATATGCGGGTCACTTTGTTCTCTGAGCGCTTGTTTTTTTTTGTGGTCATGCACGTGGTTCGTTGTTGAAAATCTGTAATGAAAGGAAGTATAGCAAAGTTCTTAATTTGACTGCGTCATCGAGCAAAAAAGCGATACTCAGGGACAAACTACGTGAGCTATTAAATAGATTTCGATTGTTGCCAAAGTAAACGATTTTTAACAAAATTTCCAGAAACATTCTAGAATTCCTTCCTCTTAAGTGTGTTCAGGTTGGCTGAAGGCTTAATCGATAAATTAATTACTAGCTAAACTGTAAAAGGTGCGATGATATTATTTTCACATTCAGTTATGCAATTCGTAAAAATTGATGTGTGTGGGTATATCCAATCCATATTATTATAGCACATAATTTGGCAAGGTATTATGTCAGATCACAAATCTGGCGAAACAATCATATTAGATCATACCAGTCACTGGCGAATTCGAAATTAAAGAGGAAATGTTTCTTATAATTTCTTCAACGTAACTATACAATAAATTTAACGCACCCATCTATTGTACAAAGCCATGTATGTTACAAAATGAAGACTTTGTATGTTTTCATCAACTATATATTAACGATAATTCATGTAAATGGGTCGCCCGCAAAAATTTCAACAAAAACTTTAACACCTGAAATATGAGAGTGGCCAGCGACTTTATTAAGTTTTCTAACTAGCACAAACTCATATCTTCTCAAACGATCGTACAATATTCTATGTCTTGAATATTAAAGTTAAATAAGCAATTACACGAGATCCTCCTAGTTGACGTGATAATAATGGAAATGTTGATTCAATCCACACCCACGCTTCTGCAATTAAAATATTTCCAATTTGAAAACAAAATTCTCATGTCTATAATTTGTTTGTTTCTTATATTATAATTCACGTGAAAAAAATAACAAATTACGAAATCATTCAAGGATATACTGTATAATATTGACAAAAATGGGTATCGCAATTAATTTCGCACTACGTACGTAGTATTTGCGACTGTTATCTTTGGCAGCTCTTTTCACGCCGGTGGGTTCGAAGGGGTTGTAGATGATTTATGATGTTTCTGGAACAATATTTATCTACCAAAATAATGGCATTCAAACTCAATTTTCTCAAAAACCATTGAAGATACCACAAAATGGTCGTAATCGCTGTAATCAGAAAAAGAAACCATCATCAAAATAAATATTTTTAAAATCAACAAATTGTCCGAATTTCCTGCTAACAACTTCGTTTATAGATCTCGATGCGCTGGATCCATTAAAAATTACCCAGATTTTCTATCTCTTACGGTAAGCGAGCTATCAGTTTTAGAATGTTGGGAAACTTTGATCCCTAACTTTAGCCTTTTTCGGCGTATAATTCGAAAAATAAACGAGATAAGTAAATAAGGGCGGCGGAAATCGATTCTCCGAGTTCGATTTTACTCAAAAATATGTAACTGAAGCCATTGTATTACGCTGAAGAGTTCTCAAGGGGATATAGAGTAAAACACGAAAAATTCAAATTTTCAAATTCAAATATGTTTCATGGTATGAAATATAAAATAAAATTGCTAATTAATATAAACTAATTTGAAATTACGCATTCTCTACTGTGCATACGGTTTAATTAATTTCAATAGTTACGCTAATTATGTAGAACAATGAGATTCACAACCGCTACCTTGTCTGATATCGGCCCTGGTTTTAGTTTACGACATGTTGACGACTGATTTCTTTGACCTTGATCGTGAAATGCACCTGCCAGGCGTCTCCAGTTCTCTCTGTGATTGTCTATCGGAGGCCGCCGCTCGCCAAAGCGTTGTAATTGGCAAATCTCCACTCAACGCTTTGTTTACGAGTTGAGCAGTGGCAAGGATCAAACAACCTATTATATTACAGAAGGTTCCGGAACATGTAATGCGCAAATTGTGGTATATATCGTAAGAAATAAGAAAGCTATGTAGCTAGGATTTTCATGAAATATGTACGGTCAGCAAATTAATCTCCGATCGAAATAAGGTGAGGCGGACAAGAGAGAAGATATCGATACCGGTCCCTGATCTTCTCTTTTTTTGTTGCAATGTTCGTCGTTTAAACCCTGTCAGGAGAACGATCCCGGAACAATTCCATAATTATTGTGATATTGAAAAATGATACTAAAGGAGAAACAATAAATGACTAGCCACTGAACACACAGTATCTGGCTAAATTTTTATATTAGATTATTGCACAAGTGATAGAAATTCCAGAGATATTATACTAGCTACTTATTGAATTGTAGGAATTTATTTTAATTTTTTGGGGATGTTGGGCGTAAACGTCTTGCACTCAATGTGGGTTAATTTGAGACCAACTGCGACAATTACACCCATGAACCGAACCATTTAAACAAAATATTGCCTCATCAGAAAAAAAAAAAAAACAAGATTTATTGCAAAATTAGTATTATACGGGCAAATCTTCATTGAAGCTTCACAAAATTTAGGTCTTGTCAACAAAAAGACTTTTGCCCATCATCGTATAAAGTTGTGGAAATATCTATAGAAAAATAAGATATCGTCCGCAATACTACTCGCCAGAGTCTCAGAACGATATTTTCATTACTTTCACAAATACATCTAACAGGTGGTCGTCGTGAGTGGCCCTGTATATGTAAATAATTTCACTTTCTCCCTTTAAGTGGTTGAATTAGCGATTTATTACTTATACGCGAATTCATTACAATTTGTAAATTTGATTTATTTTAATGTTGTAAACCTACAAAGCATGACAGAATTTTTATAAAAACAGAACTTCTAAGTATGCAGTTTTGCATTCTTTTACTGCTGCCTTCTTACTTCCTTCTACTTTTGCAATGTTTATTTTAGAATAGTTTCGGAGATGCTTAAAATAGAAACTATCATTATATGTCCAACAAAAAACAAGTGGGTCATTAGTTCTTTTTTTATTGTGTTGATGTTATTCCCCTCTACCGCATGGGAAGGACTTTTTATCCCATGCGACGATGTTTTTTCAGGAAACATTGGTTTATACACGTCCTTCACTGTTAAAGTGAGAGGACAGTTTCATGTGATTTTACCAGCACAAATATAACTTGAAATTCCTGCGGTTCCTGGAGTTTAAATGTTATTGCCCCATTAACAATAAAAGACAACGTATTTGTGAAGGTGTAAACTGTGGAAAGTCCCTCAGCAAGGCCTTTCTTGAAAAATGTTTGAAATTCGGCGAACTAGACGCAAGCATAATTCCGTATCAAACCAATTCTCTTACACGTGTATATGAATATACTGGGTGTCTCACTAGGGCTGGGAATCGACGATAGCTATAGCGTTGGAAACTAAATTTTGATGACTAAAGTGGCATAGAAAAATTTAATGAAAATATACAGTTTCATTAAAAAGCTTAATTAATTACGCACTGGTTTGGTTAAGGGCGTCTTGTCATAATAAATGTTGTAGACGTTGCCGAATCATGTAAAATAAAACTAAACATGCTGTACCTTATGTAGTTTTTACCCGAATTAAAGAAATGTAGACCTGTTTAAAAGGGAATTCGGAGCTGTTTTAAACGCCGCAATTTGTGTCACTCGTTAGCGTTCAAGAACTGTACCAGGTAGCGTTATCCCCAACTGTACAATTATTTCAAAAAATTCAAATGTTTTCAATTCAAATTCTTATGTTGTATTTGGAGGGTTTTGATGGACTAAAGTAGTGGCGAAAGTCGTAGTGAAATCGCTTTTTCTTCGGATAATAATGAAAACAATCGCATGTCAATGAAATTTCCTTATCAGTTACAAATCACCCAGTTTTGTCTCCTAATTTAAAATTTACTGTTTGAAAATTAAATTTCTCTTTGCCACTTTAGTCATTTTTAGCCAAAAAATTTCAAATCTCCGGTCCCCACTCTTAATGGGACACGGTGTATATATTTCATCTTACATGCTTTGGGCAATTGTCAAGCAAAATATATTCCACTCAAATTATATACATCTCTTTAAAATTGACTTTGAAATAATTTACAGTTACTCTATTTTAGCCATAAGCAATTACTACACGACTTATACTATCTCTTTTCTGTGTAATGACAAAACAGACAACGTCAATTATTACTAATTCTAGTTCGTATAAAAAAGTAAGAGCTTAAGTTGACTTAGAAATCCAACTCATTTTAATGACTTCGGGGCATATATTTTTTTTTAGATATTTGCGTTGTTATTGTTATTCTTCTCCAAATGTTGTTTAGCGGAGTTGCGATCAAAAAACTATATAATTTCTCGGGCTGTGGGTTTCCCATTGCAAATTCTCCTTAGTAGAGGTTTCCTACCACTTAAAATAATAAAACCGCTTTTTAGAATTAGTATATACACTAACTAAATAATCTCATAATACCTATGTGATGATTGTCATAATTTTAATAACAAACATCCGCACATATTTCGGTTATTTTTATTACAGGATTTGCTAGTGGAATTATATATTTAACGTAATAATTGATTTGAGGTAAGTTACCAAAATAAACTATATTCCCAACATATAAATACACACTTCAGAACTTTTGTCATACTATCTTATTCCTCCCTATTTTATTTATGAGATTTTGAAATTTAACACTTTCTATCGCTTTTAAGCTCCCTCTAGGCGACACTTCCCTCGGCCACTGAATGCTGTATTTTTTTCCAACGGTTATGCATTGTTGCTTCCTTTTATTTGTTGCCGTCAATAAAAACTATATCATTGACAACGAGGCGGGGCACACTAGTTCGCTGCCAAATGCGTTTTACTAACCCACGCAAATACTCAAGGAGTGACGGTATCTTCACGTACGATCTTATTTGCACGTTTCTAGCAATCCGCTTAGCCCCAGTTATCAAGCGCAGCACCTGCTTTTGTAAAGCCCCCAACCCCCTTAGATGACTTGGAGCTACAGTAGACAACGATGGTGTTCCATAGCTTATCAACGCCCTCGTTGCACAGCAGTACTATGGTACAGATATCTTTTTAACTCTTCTTACACGGCAGTGGCAGCAGCCCGTTTTTTTGCAAATTTGCTCTTAACATGATCGATATGAAGTTTTCACTTATACGGTTGCCCCCCTTAATTTAGCCAAACACGATTCAAACGATAAAACCTCTCAAAGCAACAAAATTTGATAAATATTTTTTACCTATTATGTTTCTATTTTATGACGTTGTGCACATTTGCCTTCTTATAATATAGTAGCAGTGTAGCGGTATAAACAAGATTAAGCTCGCTTTATCTACTGCAAATACCACTGTGTATTGTTACCTAATATTTGCTTAATTCTTGTACAATTTGAAGTATGCGATCCGTATTGCGAGTATTAATTCCAATAGATTACAAAAATTTGCACCACTTTAATAGCTCATTAACCGCTTGACATTTATGTAACTGACGATCGATTTTTTTAAGCTCGTATCTCTGCCTAGTAACCTATTTTCAAATTCCAGTGCTGTAATCATTAGATCTGTGCATATAGAATACTTGTGATAAGCAAACATAATCTATTTAATAGTGCACATACTAGAGCTTGTCATTTAATATATGTAGAACATCTTCCTGGTAAATTTACCATTATTTCAATCATATAAACAAATTTTCATTACAAATTTTTGGCTTCTAAAACAAATCGTAGTGCTTGTTTTGCACATCCGGTTAAAAAAATAGATTTAATGTATATTATTAATCGTACATGAAAGACACACCTCTTCGTATTCTCTCTGCTCCAGCTATTGGACTTGGAGTAGAGGTAAAATTTGGAAATAAGACTTATAGTAGAAATAAATTGGGGTGGTATGGACACGTAAGAAGGACATTAGAAGCCGGTGTAGCTAGACGAAAGATTTAATCTTTTAAAGATTCTTCATCTTCAGTGAAAGATCACTTCTAGACGACTCAACTCCACAAACGCCATACACTTTGTAAGAAGGGTGTAGAGTGACTCAACGTATTATTTCAGAGCGTTCAAACAGTCACGCGCATATTGAAAAAAAAATTGTTTCCTGTTTGTATTATCAAGCAACGCTGACATCAGCACTTTTATTCAGTCACTGTAAAACACAATACTATAATAATAGCTTCTATATCTAACGATTCAATCGTTCTATAACGCATAATCGTTTCTGTTGCTTTATCGCAGCAATTAGATTTATAAGGAGATCATTATCAAGCAAACAAACAATAAAAATTGTTCTCGTTACGGATGTGGGTTCTAAACGATTTTCTTCTTAGAATTGCTTCACTACGTCTTTACGTTACTTTATTTCAGAATACCTTTTTTGAAGAACATCCATTTCTTGGTTTTCGGTAGCATTTTAAAAATTTCCCCTTTAATTTAAATGACCTGCGTGTGTTTTGTAAATTACCTTGAAATTTCTTAATATTCTCAACAAAAAACACGTGGCGTAATGGCTTCTAGATTTTGCGGTTGAGAGAAAATGTGATTAATGGAATTGCTACAACTGCTTACATCAGCGAATCGAAAATTACCATATCCTGTTGGAAGTGTTAAACAAAAGGTGTTGATTGCTCCATGAGGCGATAAATGAATTGGTAATTCGATCGCGAATTATCCACTGGTTAAATTGAAAAATTCGCGCTTGTTGCACTATTAGATTTGTTAAATTAACTGGATGATTTATCATAAATTTCGCCACTTACCCGTTCTATTTTTACTTCTGATCTAATTCAACACCAGTTGACAGTAGAACCGTAATCGACTAAAAGTGGAATTTTAAATATTATCCCATTTGTTTTTATTAACGCGAAATGATCGTCAAATATATTCCCGTGGGAGCTAGTATCTTCTAAAAAATATTCAACTTCACAAGTTTTATTATCGCGTGCAATCGGCAAGCGTTAATCATGAAAAATTCGTTGCTAACGAAAGCACATGTAATGTTAATTGAACAGAATTTCTTGGAAACCCCACCAACAATTAGGATAATGCAAAGATACCTATATCTCTATTGGCGATAATGAAATTAAGTAACTATATTCATTTGGTGAAATCTTTCGTTAAGTAATGTTTCATTAAAGCGGATGCCTTAAAAGTAATTCCATGTTTGGGTGCTGGTAAATTGGAGTAATTTATGGTGATGCTCTTATGTTACTGATAATTTATTAGGTGACTAGTCCATACAAACAAAGGTGTCGTACGTTCTCGTTGTTTGTAATTAACTGCCTATAATTTATACATGGCCGCTAAGTAAAAACGCATCACCTACCTTTAATCAACAATTTCAGTGCTTAATCTTTTGATTTTGTTATATTTATTAACATTGCATCCTTACAACGTGAATGATTCAATAAAATGTTTGTCCAGACTACTCTTTTACAAGGAGGTTAATTTCATATGTGATCACCAAGTAAATATAATAATATATGCGTAATACACGTAATAATACACGTAATAGTTGTTTAGATTCTTTAATGTACAGCGCTCATGTCTAGATTCATGTTAAAAGAAAATTACATCATAAAATACTTCTCAAAGTCACATAAATAAAGAGATAATTGCAAGTATTATAATTTTGATATCAATATATAAAATAAAAATAAAATTCTTATACCTAGAATTTAACACATAATGTTCATTAGCTGATCGTTATGTTTGTTTTCTAACCCCCAAACATGTTCTCTTTTGTTTATTTTTTTCCAATTATTAGTACTCACCCCCAAAAGTTATTTATGTTTTTCATGCACACGATTCGTATACTGTGAGAGGAAGCAATTATTTTTTGATCGGCACCTTCTCGCAAAAATAAGTTTACCCTACTTGGTGCCATAACTCGTCTCGGTTGGTAGCGTGAACCGGATTTCGCAGGAGCCGGCATTCGACGGTATCCCCAAATTTATAATATTCCATTTGCAATGGTCTGTAAATAGGGTATTGCCACGGGCTGCAGGACATCTTGTGTGTAACTGGTAGCTGTTTCAGAAGTGATAACGTGCCAAACCAGTAGGTGCTGTAAGCCGGCGAGAAATACACTCTTCGTTGGCTGTTTCTCCCGATCTCCGAAGCACCCTCATGATGCCACAATGAAAAAAAAAGATTCACCACCAAGCATTATTAAATTCCATTCATCCCGCCACTGTTGCCGTTCTGAGCGCAATTTAAGGGTGGTGCACTTTTCATCGCCCAGTGTATTTAAATGTAGATTTTCAATAGGACCAATGATATTCCTTCCTTCCGAAAAAGATGTCGAAAAGCAGGATAATAATAAAGTTTGTTAAGTGACTTTACTTAAAAACTCAGCAGCTTTGAAGTACACGAAACCTTCGCATACAAAATTGTTTACAAATTCCTTTTTAATAAAAATGTCTTTCGTTGTTTGACGATTTTATGACGTCTACCTCAACGTTAATGGAACAACACAAAAATCGTCTATACACACTTACTAACAGGAGCTTTATTTCTACGAAATAATGCGATTATTACTATTGATGAAGTTCTAAATTTGAGACTTCTCAGAACCGAGAAGCTAACCTTCTTCTCAAGGTAAAAACCGTGATGCATGCACACATAATTTCTTCTCCCACATAGTCTCCTGTTATTTGTTATTCGTGAATAATGTAAAACTTCTTTTTTTTAATTTTATGTCACAGATTTAATTTTAGAAGAATGATGCATTGTTTTTAAACAGGTTCGACTATTGCATTGTTTGATTAACAATAGCCAATGTTATTATACGAGTGTTAAATCCGCAATTTATTTGTAATTGCTTAAATCTAAAAATATAAACGAAAAGCACCAGTGTTAACTTATTTTGCTCAAAGTAAAAAGGATTAAATACGCTGGTCGTATTTAACAAGAGAATTGCAAAACACATCGATGGACCAAAACTATTAGACATACGAGTTCTTATTCTCCCACATATTCTTTATTGGATAAGAAGTAATTCCATCACTCGAAAAAGCAGCTCTTTGGATATTGCGCATTTACCAAGGAGAACGCGGGCTTTTCAGCACACAAAATTCTATCGTTAATGCCACTCAGAATCAATTGATGAACAATATGTGTTTGACAATAAATGGAACCTTTCACTCTCTTACACGGAAAGGCTACCGAGCATCAAATTTAAATAATTTAATCTTTTAGAAAACTCTGTATATTCTTTTTCTGGTTAGCCGTTTCCCTTTTCGTCTTTTTCCTCTTTACAATAGTTCGTATTGATTTTAAATTGTCGTTAGGACAACATCCGTTGTTTGATAGATTATTTTGTGAAGAGGAGCAAAGGCTGTTTAATTATACACTTGTCCATTCAAATTAATTATAATTGCGTATTCATAAGGTGATCAAACTTAATTATTCCGTTTAAAGCCAATTCCGTACATCATAAATGGTCGTGTAGGTTTAATTTTTCGCATAGAGATTACTATCAAGCAGATGGCATTAGCGGATCCAAAATAATAACGTAATCAACAAGTAGATTAACGTACGTGATTTGAATGTTCAGGAAGAATTAGAATTGTCAAAGGTCAGCCATGCGCTCGAAGCATAGAAACTTTTTAGCATTGTTGCTATACGTAGCACGAGTGACAAGGTCATATTTATTTATAATACAATTCATTAATTCAAAACAGCGCGGGAGAATATTAAATAATAGCCGATCGTGTACTCGCGTGGCGCATTGGACTGCTGAAAAAGCACATCAGGATGCGTTGTAAATATGAGAAATTTGGGTTATGCTAATGGCATCACTTTATATTCCGCCCGGGAGAGTGTATGTGCGTATATTAGTAACATTTACGATACCACCAGCGTACGTCATATTAAGACCGAATCGAATATTTTTCGTGCAATAAGATTGTGTCTTTCTAACTTTTGCCTTTTCACCTAACTTTATTACATTTAATCTGCATTTATTGGAATCATCAGATTTCATGTAGCAACCTATAAAATAGAAATTGTAAAAAAAATTAGTGACCATCAATTTAAAATTAGATTATTGCTTTTTACAAATAAAATAAGCACTAAATTGTTCAAATTGAAAACCGAATTCCATTGACTAAAGTAATTAGGATTTATAACCAGATTAACAACTCATACATGCATTGACTTTATATGCCTTGATTGCTTATTTCAACAAGAAAGTGAGGGAGTGGAATACATTTCGCACCTCCAGACTTATTACTCCATTAAGCAATGGCGATGAAATTCTGCCTATATTGGTGTTAAACATACTCCAACATATGGCTGTGAAAATATGATAACTTTATTTTTAATCGCCACTACACAATATTTACAAGATCCACTTCCGCTGGTCAAACATACAGCATGTCCACCTAGCGTGCGGATGGAAAATAATTACCTTCTTTTAGCAATGTAATGAAGAAGTTTTCGAATCAAAATTATTCCTATAAGGAAGCTTTGCACAACATAAAATTATTATTAAACAGGGTGATCAGTTTCCGCTACAATCGATATAAGTTTATCTTTTTAATATAACATTCTATATATTACTACGTTTAGGGTTGCCTCTCTTCAATTCATGTTAACTTTTTTCAACATACTCTATACCTATCCAGCTTATTGTAAGTTGCTGAAGTAATTGAGAAAATTTGAGATTTTTGCAAAACACCCTTGTTTGTTTAACAGCCGATATCTTTAATGCCTTACACGTCAAAGCAGTGATGAAATTTTGTTCGATTTATTATTTCTTGCAGTTTTCGGCAATGGATCGAAACATTTTTATGTAAGCTAAATTCTACAGGTTGGCCATCGAAATCGTTGCTAAGTTTGATTCATGTTATTTCGATCATTTAAATGGAACATTCTGTACATTATTGCATATAAACCTTTCCCTATACCTAAATACTAAATAAACTTAAATTAAACATACGATCTTTTCACGGTGGGTAGACCTGAGACTGCCCTCTAGATACTCTTTCGGCAATTCGAAAGGATTGTAAAAACCTTATAACAGAAACATTCGATTGAATAAAGTTTGAATCACGACCCTGTAAGGCATTAAAATATGGGTTGTCAAGGCATTTCCCAAAATATCTCAAATTAAGTCAATTATCTCAAAAACTAGAGGTGATAGGTAGATATAATGGAGGATCCTCTTCGATTCGTGCAGGAATACACTGTATATACAGATTATTCTGTTTAGCAAACCACTGGCATTGTGCGCCGCTGAAACTGAACACTCTGTATACTTGAATATAATTATTATTATGCTCCAAAATCCGTGTACTTAACAGCCTAATTAATAAAATTAAAGAAAAAGGTTATTTTAGGATTATTTTTGACCTTTTGGTAGACAATCATCTTAATTTCTTTCCTATTAAAAAAACGTTTTAACAAGAGAAAAAACAATATTTCTGTGTATCAAAAACATTTCTAAAAGCAGTAAAAAAAAAGTAGGAAAATTTCTAAATTTAAATTCCTTCTGCGTTATAATAATAAAAGCTTCATTACTATGCAAATTATATTCGTGCATTTCTCGCAGAAGTATATTAAGAGGTTATGTTTATGATCGGCGCGTCGGACCGCGACAAAAGCCGCTTCGAATCTCTATCTAGATATCGAGTGATACCCGGCGACGTCGATGATACACCTTTTGCTGAAGGCGACCGGAGAGACGCACTTTATTCTACTGCACTCCACGGGGCACCTTCTATATAGCCGTTTCGCGACTTCGGCCGTACACTCATTCATTCTCTGCCATCGCTGACCGACATTCGGGAACACGCCATTCCGATTCTTATTTATTTCACGTTTGGTACCCTCGAAGTCCAATTCATTAGGAAAGTCTCGGGCAACTATACTCACATATAGACAGTGGTTCCGTGCAAAGGACAGTGCTTGGTTTTTAAGTTTTAGTTCAAATTTTCTGTTTTCCGATTAAAGCTTTACAATGTCAAAAGAAATGAAGGGTAAGTTACTAACGCTTTTATGAAATAACTTTTCGAAAAAAACACGTAAAACCAGCAATTTCTAACTTTGGGATTTTATCATTTTCCACAAATTTAAATCAAATACTAATTAGATATCTTTAAGTTTATTACTTAGTTCACTTTTTTTGTACTATCTGCAAGGAATGTCCCTTTAAAAAAC
Source organism: Oryctes borbonicus (assembly GCA_902654985.2). Classification (NCBI taxonomy): domain Eukaryota; kingdom Metazoa; phylum Arthropoda; class Insecta; order Coleoptera; family Scarabaeidae; genus Oryctes; species Oryctes borbonicus. The sequence continues at coordinate 5,370,292 of LR736868.1, forward strand.
TTTAGGCGTTCATTTACATATAAATCAAATTCTCTATCGCATTATAGATAACAATATCAACAATTTATAACGCTTTATTGGGGGCTTAAGAGCTTGCTTTTTTATTAACCTTACAATAAAAAATATGTATTGCAATTCAATTTACTTGATATTGAAAGGTGCATAAAATTAAATTAAAATTTTTTACCAAAACTATGCAAACATTATCTCTTAATACTGATTTGTATCAATTAAAATTTGAAGTGCAATAGGAAGTATAAAAATGGCCACACGTATTATAAAGGGTATCTTTATCGAATATTTAATGATTCGATTCTAGCAGAGTCTTTTCAACAGTATCTAGGAGTCATATTTATTTTCATGGCAATCAAAAATGCCCCAATAGAATCATTTATTGGTTTTTAAGCTTCGTCAACTAAAACGATAATTCCTTTAACGACAAGATAAACAATAGAATTTTATAAAAATGCTTGTTTTGTTATATTCTCTGCCATAGTGGAGTCACCAATTTAAGCAAAATGTTCTGAAGTTCTGCACAATACAAAATTATACTTTACGTTTAGTTTCCTCTGCGTGAGATACATGTTTGCTTTTGTAAACGGAACATCCTGTATATTATTGTGTTTTCAATTATGTTTCTCCCGAATCGTGTCATTTCATCAATTTTCTTGCTTAGTTTTTGAGATAATGTGAAATTCTTTGGCGATCGATATCTTAAACGTTTTAGGTTTTAGGTTGGTAGTTCAAATTGTATTCGATTGAGTACTCGTCAGAGTTTTCAGCAGACATTGTATCAATTAAATTGTAGAAAATGACCGTCGAAATTATCATCAAGTTTGATTTATGTTAACCAAAAAAATAATGCTTCCTCGTGACCATAAGGAAGCTATTTTGGCATTATCTCTTTGGTTATTGTTTCTAGGCATTTTCCGATGTATTATGTTGATTTTGTCAAATTCGCGTAGCTTCATATTAGATTTATTAAAGAAGAACGGCATCCCAAAAGGAAATATATAGGAAAAAGATTTCTAGAAGACCTTCACCGTCAGATCGTGAGAAAGTATACAGGAAATTCCATTAAAAAAGCATGTATCATGGCAAGGACTTCAGTGACCATCTTGTAGATCCAATCGATAAACAAAAAATTGTTGTAACCGAAAAGTCAAAGATATATTCGAACGAATTGAATTTTAAATTACAACCTTACCATATGTAGGCCGCATAAATTCTCAACTTATCTCGATTGTTACACAAAGTATGCTAGAAAAGTATATAAAATGTTTAAAGAAATTGGCCTGAATTGAAAGGCATCTAAAAACGAAATAATCTACAGGATGATCTACTTAAAAAACCAGACTTATATCGTGCGCAGAAAGTAAACATCCGATATACTTCGTTTTAATTTTTCTCTAAATTATTTTCCTTCCACATTGTTGATGGACACTGTATATACTTTCAAAATGGCTTGATTTATTTTAACTTATCTGACATGCAACATGTTTTCTTTCAAACGTAATACAAAATACATTTCGCTTAACTCTATACCACAGCATCAGCTCCATTTTGTATTTAATAAATAAGTTTAATAATTCAATAATTATGTTGATACGTTTCTCATTCGAAAAGATTATACTTTATTTTAGTTAACAGAACAGGAGTGGAATAAAGCTTTTAATAAACACTTAACAGCGTTTCTCTAAAACCAGAAAACAATAACAATTTGATTGTATAAATTAAAAATATTTAAAAAGCAATTATACCCAAACTGCTATTGCCATTACATTTTAGTCTGCACATCTTACGAAACAACATATACAAAATAAAATCAAAAGTTCAAAAGGTCCTTTCTTAACCTCGAAGGAACGCAAGTAACGCAGTAAAAATTATCTTCGACTCATTTTAAACAATTCTTCTGGCGTGGCTAATGGAAGTATGTAACTGTTTGCACGTTATATCTACGACTACTCTAGACTTAGACATAAGCCATCGACTGATTCTTCTTGGCCTGACCTCCATTTGGTTTCATTGTAAAAATTAATTGTTGCGGATTTAAAATTTTCTTCTATACTTACTGCCATTATTACACCCACAAAATACATCTATTTTTTCCAGCACATATAATTGTCACATGTAAGTCCAAACTTACGTGATAAATTCTTAGATTGTACAAATTTTGGTGGAATTTCTTGCCTGTTCTTACATAGGATCCCAACTCGTTCAATTCATTTATCAACTCCACGGAAATAAAACAATTGTCCCCTGTGACGTTCCAGTTAGTACTTTGAATTAAGATCGGTGAAACTAATTTTAGTACACTGCTTGTGAGCGCTGGAGGTTTTCTAGGATTGAGATCCACCGTTTTCTCAGTGTACAGAGCTGAAGCTGGTTATATATATTTGGAATTGTAGCGATAAGCCATGATCAGTTCTATTTTCTCTTGTGGTTGGATCGTCAAATTTAAGTGTTGACATAAACAGAAGTCGTCCTTCGGGCATTGTACTTGTAAAAATCCCCCTTCCTTCTTGCGGAAATGTTCGTGATTTGATTTGAAAACGCTAATTAAAATCAACAGTACCAAAAATACTTTTAGTTGAATTATATCCAAACGCATTGCATAACTAGCCATTGATCTATAAGCAACGCTTGATTCCGTAATGTTTGTTCTAATATTTCATTTAGAATACCTTCGGTAAAGAAGAAAGCAATAAAATTAATGAAATTACTTAAGTTGAATTTATATTCATCTATCCTGGAAGAAACCAAGAGAATCAGTTACTGCTAGATCTTTTTCATCTGGCAGATGAAGAACTATGCTGTCCGTGAAGATCTTTAGATCAATAACAGCAGTCATTAAGTTGATTTAGACTTCCTTCTTCTAATTAAACTTCAAACGCTGAAGATTTGTTGAGATTGACTGTTCTTGCTTATTTCATCGCTCATGTTCGCCAAGACAATCAGTATCAGAAATATCTTCCCGCGAGATTTACAAAGTTGCAAAGCAAAATCTGATGTCTGGTGTGCCAGAACATTCCGCTATAGTGCTTGAGGGTTAAGAGTAGATACTTTTTCAGGTATTGCACAATGACGTAAAGATTTTATTGAACATAGTACGCGTATACATACAAGGCCTTCTAAAGTGTGTTAGCATAATCAATACCTTGCAAATCGACAAAAATTACGGATAATAGAAGATGGTCCTTACCATTTGTGGTACTCTTATTATTACTATTATTATTATTCCTTTAATTTTCGTGTAATAAATATGTATATACTATAAATAGAATACGACTCATTTTGAAACTTACAACACCTACCATATTTTTATGGACCTACTTATTTAATTTATTATATAACTAGTACAAAGTTACTATTCTTTTCGTATGTTCTCAGCGGTAAAGTATGCGTTCTTAGTTAACTCGTATAAGTTTGCTTAACATTATCTTAAAAATAAATAACAGCGGTGCTACTAATGAGACAAATTCTTATCTGGTTGTACAAACTAATATATTTTTCATTAATCAAATTAGAACTCCAAATATTTACTATACTTTCTTACTGCGGCAACTATGTAATATCTAACATTATATTACATTCTTGGCGAATTGTTTATTGGCGACGGAATACCTGCGTTGTGACTATTAAAAGAAGCAACGCTCGAGTCCGAATACAAATATAATTAAGCACAATTAAAAATCAATCTTAGAATATTCATTTAACGATACTAATTTGATCAAGACAAATTAGCACCATAATGTAACACTATAGAAAGCTGTGGAATTGTACGATAATTGTTTATTGTTCCACTATAAATTAATTAGTAAGATTTTCCATAGTTTCATACATATTTATTAAGTGCAAAACTCAAGGTCCTCCGCTAATAACACATTATTTGTGTAATCAATAATTTACAAATACTTCTGCGCTTTAAATAAAGCTGACGTGAAATGATACAGCGTTTGGAACTAGGTTTTTGTGGTTGCAATAGTGAAATCATAACTGAAATGATTACTTAATGCAAACTTATATTAACAATATACTAACGTAACTAAGTATTATCAATCAAGTGCAGTGTGAAGCTTATTATTAAAACTACTACCTACCATTGCAGTAATAGCATATTTATTTGGGATTAGTATTATTTACTTAATGCTTAAAGTATGCGTTGTAGATAAAAACATGTCTACTGATATTACACATAATAATGTAAAGTGGACAGAAATAAAAACTTTCCGATGTACTACTGGTTGTAATAGATAATTATAATTTTTTAATTGATTACGTACATTTCATTATTACGTATGCTTTTGAACCGCTTTTTGGAGTACTTAATTTTAAAGCAATTTCAACGGAGTTTAGCAGCTTTACATGTTAAACACTCCTTAGAATTACTAATTCGTTTTATGTTTAAACTATTGTAGACTTCACGACACTTAACGTAAACTTCAAGCATGAACTAAATAGAAAATATTTAATTACGTGTCCAATTTAATGTCGGCAGTTATAGTCAATGTATCAGCGAAACTGTTCAATCTGCGTTAAAGTATCTATTTTATGATAAATGAATTCAATTGAAATCCATTTTAACGGGTTTTGAAGTAGTTTTACTCTTACCGACCGATTTTTTGGCATTCTAGCGTTCCACGAACCATGAAACTCATTCATATTGAGGTATAACATGAAGTTGTAGAAATGTCTTTCGGGTGATGTCATGTAGTTAAAATTTTGCTGTCAGCTTCTTCAGAAGATTTCTAAAGTTCAAATTCAGTCTTTAGAAATCTTCTGAAGAAGCTGACAGCGTGGTCAGCGAAACGTCAAGTAAAATATTAACTACACGACATCACTCGAAAGACATTTCTACAATGGATTAAGGTCGTGAAAGCCTACACTCAACTATAACATGAAGTTATCACACTATTCCGTTTTTGGTCAATCGACAGCAAATGTGGCACCTTGCCAAATTGGCCAATTGCTTTATCATACTCAATTTTTCTTCGAAACCTGGCCACCCCTCATCAAAGACGAATACTCCGCCATCCTTAAATTCAATTAATTCAATAAATCCATACACGTTAGCATAACATCCCCAGATCGATTCAAAGTATTCAACATTATCTGACGTTTTGTTCTTTTAAGCATGCATTATTTATTACTATTCGAATGAGATTTATTAATGTTATCAATACCTTAGAATCACGAAATCCAACGTTCATGTAACAGATAAAATAGGAATTCGCGTTTCAATTTTACGTCATCATCGACTGCGAACCTTCAAAATATTTATATTTAACAAGCAGAAATGACCAAGTTGAGTGACAAGTACGAACATGCGAGTGTTTTATGTAACATATGCATTATATTAGGCGTGTGTAATCATTGAAACCATTTCATAAACTTCAGCACGAAAGCAGGCAATGTTTATGACATCACAATGCTATAAATGTAAATACTTTAAATACGTAAATATATGAAATTCTTGATACCGTGTAAGGTGACTTCATTTTGGAAAAAAAAAAATTGTCAAAGAGAAGTTGTTTGAAGCCAAAACAAAAATAAATTAGTGCAAGTTGATTTCGCTGACTTTTTTTAATAAACCCATAGCTTTTCTTACAACATTTTGTTCTTTAAAATAAAAGAACACAACAAAAATTCGGTTATTTCCTATTATATCGTTTCTGAACTGCATTTTGCACGCGCTGTATTAAGCACATTCAGCGACATTAAAACACTTCCAAATTAAGTTAATCTCTAATCTTTTAACAACATCACTTACAAGGTGCAATAAATGTCTTATTCCTTTAATGCCTGGTTAAAGAGCTTACTCAATTTCTGAATCTTCATAATTCCCATAGACTTTGATGACGATAATTGTTTATCGCGGATACGCGTGTAAAAATCATAATCAATTATGTATTAGACATTAATATATAATCTGAATCCTACCGATATCGCGCAAAATATCTTGTAATAAGATAATTTATTCAAATCATAATATTGTCTATTGTTATTGGTATTAAACAGATTAGAATATAATAATTTCGCAATATACGAGGGCGTAAATTAGTTCTGCAAATTTTTATTTGATTAAGCAACTACTGTAAACTTATGTCTAAGATACTGATTTAAAAGGAGCTATTGTTATAAAGAAAAATGCGTAATACCCGTTTGTTTTTCTATGTGACACATACTGCAATATCACCCAATAACTTCGCTCCTAGTGTACATGCAGGATCAATCAGTTGATCACGCGCGATATTTTCCGAGGTGAGGGACGTTAGAAGAGTGAAGATGAGTGCGAGTAAACGGTACAAAACGTTTGCAGCAACATTTCCAAGACGAATCGCAGTTGTGTGAACGCAATTCTCAAGAATTTAGGTGCTGTTTCATCACTGCAAACGAAACATGGATGCACCACTTCATCAGTGAGGCCAAAAAACAGTCGAAACAACAGCAGAAAATCTGAGCCAAAAATAGCAAAAACTGTTCCTTCACCAGGAAAGTTTGTGGCGATTTCGTCGATTATTTGGTAAGAGGGTAAAACGAGTAACAAGAAGAATGTCCGCAATAGGATCATAAAAGATTCTTTTCCATCACGACTACACATCAGCTCATTTCTTTAGAGTTGTGGTCGTGAAATTGATGAAGCTAGGATTCCAACTCGTGCCGCATCCCCCACTCTACAAATTTGACCCCCTCGGACTATTACGTGTTCTCGAATATAAAAAAAAAATGCAGAAATAAATGCTTATTTTACCGAATTGGACAAATGCTAAAAATTCAGTACTTTTCATTGTTTGCACCGACTTTTTAAGCCACTCTCGTCAATATAAAGCAACACTAAGCTTACCTAATTACTCGTCATTGTAACACGTGGCAAATGATACTTATTTATCAAGATTCTAAATAAGTAACATTGTCCATGTGCATGTTTGAAACTCATTCCTTGATGATGGCAACTCATCACAAATCTGTCACGGAGTAAAAAAATAAATTTTTATGGGCATGATCTTTATTCCTGCTAGTCCTTAATTTCATCCGAAATTCTAGATAGAACCTTTTCGTAGCAGACCCTTCTTCCTTCGCCACAGTGACCATCAACTTGTAACCATCATCAACATGTATACGTTTGGGAGGTAGTTTATCCTGCTACGATATTTATATGAATTTTTATGGAGAGAATTATTGCCGTGATAAATACTTTCCATAGCGATGGTAATCGTCTTCAACGGAAGAAATTCCATCCATTTACACGAAGTTATCTCCGTGTTTTATCCGTTTAGAAATACATAATTTATCTCCGAAACGGGGACAACGGATGATCGCGAAGGAACATCCAAAAAGAGTTAAAATTAAAAGAGCAGTTGAGTTGTAATAAAGAAAGCTCAAAAGATAAGAAGATAAAACCAACGAGACATATTTAAAAAAAGGTTTCATGCTAAATATTAAAAATAAAAAGTCGGAACGTTTTCCTTAGATTTCCTTCGACGTCATAGTACACCGACTATTTCGTACTCTTCCTTCACCGCCCAGATCTCCTTTTACAAAGGTAATTGGTGCAAATTTACATGCATTTTGTTCTACATCGGCCGTAATATTGCAACTGGAAGCACAACTATCTTCTGGTAACCAGTCGAAAATATTTCAAGCTTTAGATCGCTGAGTATTATATAGATGTAGATGTTATTTTAATGAAGCACAGCAATGTTAGAGATCACTCCTTAATTCAAATGCATACATCTTCATTCACTCTTCCAATATTTAAATCTTAAATTAATATTTTTATTTATTGCGATTAAGTCGGCCTTGATAACAATTAAACACGTGTATAAAACCTAATCTTATTTAATCTTCATTGTTTTACGTGCTGTAATTACGTATTTAGTTGTCTATGTATATGTGCGAATGTAAATACGTAAACATGGTAGGTCATACTACCTTACTATCGTAATAATCTACAATTGTTATACCAATATTTGATTTAGTCCGGTATTGTACAAATTTACTTTTATTAGTCGGAGCTGCTGCAGGAGATGGATATTTACAATTCGTTTTATCAAGAAGAACGATTTGTTTGAAGCACTTAAAGAATCTTACGTTAAGAGAAAAGGATACTTCACATTGTTTAAAGCGTTCAAGGAATATATATTTTTTTGGTTTCTTCAACGTTGACCTACTTTTAAGAATAATACGAAAACTTTTGAACAATTTAAGTCTTGAATTCTTAAATAACCTAACATTATTTAGAATCCAATTCTATTGTGCTAGATTATAACTTCAACCGATGAGATAGTTTGTTGTAAGTGTAACGTCAGTATTTTAGTAATAATTTGGCAAACGCGTATTTTGAACGAATAGTTACTAGAGTGACCTAGCAGCTCAACTGAAATAATGATATTTTTATATACAGAAGAGGGTGGACCAATGGAAAAAGCTTTTTTTTCAATTATTTTCAAACTTTGCTAGATTCCTCGATTGAATAGCATAACAAAACAAACATCTGTAACTGCTGAAAAAATGTGAATTAATTGAAAATAATAATACTTGCACCAAAAATTAAAAGTTAAACATTACGTTTTGTTTTTACAGGTGCTACTAGTCTTATCGGCCTCTCAGAAATAACGGAAAGTACGCGAATATGGAGGGCACTATGTGCAGAATTCGTGGGCACATTACTCTTAGTCTTGATGGGTTGTGGAGCTATAATCACCTTCACAACTGGTCCAGCAATTGTCGAAATAGCATTAGCGTTCGGTCTTATCGTCGCAACCTTAGCACAGGTAAGTAAATTTCATTGCAACTATGTCAAGCTTAGTTTATATGTCTTTTGGACCTTCAAAATATTTTATTAGTAAACTACGAAATGTTTTTTGAATAATACTTACACGAAACATGAAACATAGAAATCATTAAAAAGAATTTGTAAGAAAGCAACCAGCTAACTCAGACAACAGATTGTTTCGCATAATTAACTTCATTTCTTTTAAACTTCTAAGTTACAAACAAGCTGTTCATTTTCATAATTAAATATATTTAACAGCTTATAGCAATTAAGAATTAATTGTTTTTGAAGATTTCGTCAGTGATCTTTTGTATATTTTTACAAAAATAAGTAATCTTCATTTCACCTTCAAACAATGCAAAAGTTTGAGTTTTAAATCATTTGAAAAAGAAACTAACTAAGTAACTAACAGGTGTTGCCCGTTGCTCTACCTCCTAAGTTTTAGTGATAAGAAAAAAATATTTTGGTTCGTCGAGACAAAGACAATCCAATAGACTTCTGATGCATTTTTTTTATAAAATAAAGTCTAAGTTTAAGAAATTACATTGCTTGCAGTTTTCATAACAAATATTTCTTTGTTTTGAGAATTCGTTGTAGAAAACTGTTCTCTTCGTGTTCAAATTCAAACTGATCAAATTCAACTTTTCCACGTCTACGTACCAAATGAACGCAAAGATTTAAAAACAGAGCCAATAATTTTGAAGCTGTCTTCTAAAATCGTTAATAACAAAACATCCTTGCCTTTTAGAAAACGGAAAAAGAAATTAAAGGAATTTGAACATTCTAAACGCTAAAATATAAATGACAAAGGAAATGTAATTATTACTTTCATTCAAGCTTCATTTCATCTGTTTTCAAACGAAACACGGTAATTATAGCAATGATTGCCAATTAGAAAAACGTACTGAGTGAGCGTATCTAATGAAAAGGGAATTGAAGCTGTACGAGGATAACAGCAAACAGATTCAATTTCGTGTAAACAAATATGAAAGTGCGCGAAAGTCTATTTCCATTCAACTAAAACCCACTAACCATGACAGAGACCTCAAAAACAACACGGCCGAGAGATGTTTCGCATAGAAAAAGCAGTTTTTATTGAACGATGAAAGTCAACTATGGAATTATAACCTTTCTAGGCATCTAAGCATATTAATCTCCTGGGATGCAGTCGAATGCATTCTGCTAGAAAATGAAAGTTTTCACCTTGAATGGAGTGTTTGATTATATTTTTACATACATGGGTAGCTGATATCTCGAAACAACTTAAGAAATTTGCAAAATCATTCAATAAAATGGTGTATATATCATACAAGGATGCGTTTTCATCTCCATAAGCGTTATGGTAAACAGACTAAAAAAACTTGTATATATTTAAAACCGGAATTACAATAGCACTTAAAAGAATAATGAATCACGATTAAAGAAAGTATTAAGGATATAAATATTTACAAACCATCGTGATGTAAGAAAATTATATTTTAACTCTACAATTGACAGGGAAACAGGGTACACGGTTTGACTTGCTCTTCTTTCTCGTTGATAGCGCAACCTTCAGAAACGCAGCGTCTCGAACGACGTATGATGCCAATACCGCAAGTTACGCTACAAGCTGACCATCTACTCCAATTCTCCCAAACTCTTGGCGATTTCTCTTGAACGTAGGATCCTTTCCTCGTGTTTTTATCTGAGAAGGAACCGGTGTTTCCTACAATTCTTACATTATCGTTATTGTCGAAAACGGTTCGAAAAACTGCATCCACGAATGCGTCATCTTCTTCGTTCTCAAAATAGATACCATTAACAAAATTATTACTCAAAATTGCTATTAACGCTAGTGTGGAATAAATGTTATTGTATAGGTTGACTGACCTTGTCATACTGACAACATCTAAGTAATTTTCCGATTTACCATCGTAAATGTTTGATAATAAAATGGATTATTTGATAAAATTTATTTTAACAAACGCCGAACCATAAATAGCTAAGTGATCTGTTGTCACTCCCTAGAATTACATCTTCACGGAATATTATCGAGTCAGTAAAAGCAATGGGTTGCGTCAAACATCGATAAAAATGCAAATTGACAGGTGCGCATCCTGACAATCCTGATGACAGTATCCTTCGAAATTATTTCTCTTGTTCTTGTAGATACTATCTACAATAATGGCAATAAATAAAAAAAAATGTGAAACGGTCTCTGCCATCCCGTATTTATCAAGAAAGACAAAATTCAAAGACACGCAGATATTTTTAATATTGCAGAAGCTGACCATTTCAAATCATTTAATCGCAACTTACACCAATGGAAATATGTTCTTGAAGGATACTTCTTAACACGACAATGGAATCAATTGTCGCTCTTTTCATCAAATAAAAGCTTTTCTAAAATTTTTTTTTTGTACATTACTTCCAGTTTTTCGCACGTTTGGCAAACATTCTTTAACTTGTTACTTTTCAAATTATATAATTGACCATAACGTTTCCTAACGTCTTCAATGGCGATTAATCTAAATATGACTTTATCGATAGCTAGCTTCTAAAATAAAAGTTTTCCCGGTATTGAGAATATAATTTGTATTCTTCCATCCTACTTACTATGAATACCAACTTATTTTCATCAACTTTATGCAAAGGATATTTTACAATAAATGTGTAGTCACAACTAAAAATATCTTTTATCGCAAATATATGCAAAATATTGATGCGATGTACAAATATATCAAAAAAAAAAAAAAAAAAAAACGAGATAAGAACGGTGAGAGAAGAAGAAATGCAGAAGAGGTCCAGAAGAGGATACATTCGCATCAATTGCGAATTCTGTTAACGTAAGTACTGTAACTACAACGGAAATAAACCAATCTAAATGACGAACATTTCCAGAGAGTTGCATGTCTTAAAACGTGTTATTATGCGACGCATATTCCAGTTTCACCGTTAGATCCTCGAGATCTCAACGGAATGTATTGCTATTATTATTTCGACCACCTGCATGTAATTTATACGTTAAATTGAAAAATTCCTTACCTTTTTGTTTGCATTTCGTGTCCACTCACAATCGGTGCTGTAACATTGTATAAGATGGAGTACACTGAACTCAACAAGTTTTTACACCATAAATTTTAAATATGGTTTTTAGGAAGCTTTTATTGTATTGAAAATGGATTGCATCCATTTTGATTCAATATTACTACAAAAACTTGTAACTTCACCAACAACACTATTGGAAAAGTACTGGTGTGGGATGATTGCATCAAATATTATCAATTTTTATTATTTTATTTTGAATATTCAATTATTATCAACATTTTATTTGATAATTATAGAATTTACATTAATTGTTCTTTTTTTTACAAGGACTCATTAGAATAATCGGTCACAACTTATTTTTAATAATTTGCATCTTAAGAATATGTTTTGTAAAAAGCACACAATTCGCGTGGAATCTTCTAGTCAAACTTTACAATATCATCTGTAACATCGCATACGATCATCGTGAAAAATATCAAGTCGTTGGATTGGCATTCCTTTGACAACGAGATAAACAAGCGGACAAATACTAACATTTAAAAAAAAAAAAACGTTTCGACAAAAATTATTTAGAAATTCAACTTTAAAAGTAAGATTCAAAGTGTATTGTTTGTTTAAAAACAATCAAAGCAATCTAATATTAAGGATAAAAGATGAATCGAAGCAGTTAGAAAAAGCAACTGAAGGAAATTTCACAATAAAAGAACTAAAAACGAAGAAATTAAAGCGAAGTTTTCAAGAAAACATCCAAACAACACTCATTTACAGCTATGAGTAGTTTAAAATGTTGTAGGTAATTACGTAGGTTGCTTGAGAATATTGTTCTGCTCCTTCTAAAATTGATTTATACGCATATGTTTTAAGAGTAAAAGTATAAACGAGTAATAGGAAACTTTTTCGATGCGGTGTACATGTAATTTATCAAATGGAACTGCGTACTTTTAGAAAAATAGCTCCGTTTTCTAAATGCGTAGCAACGATTCCATAATGATGCTTATTTGAATATACGTATATGAATAACATAAAAAATAATATCTAAAAATATCGAACTTGTTAAAGATCATCCGCTTTTTATGCAATTTGCAATAATTATTTCTTATTTGGTTCCACGTGTTTCTAATAAAAATAAAAGGTAATCTGATATAAATTTATAACCTGCAGATTACCTTTTATTTTCTTTACCTTTAAAATATGGTTACTAGTTTAGGTTATAATTCGATTTCTAATTTTTCCAAATTATGTTTTACTGGCAATTCCTCTTAATCAAATATTATCGAAAGTAATGGTTCGTTTCTCTAAATTTAAAAAACTAACATCACTTCATTCGATTATACAGAATGTTTCAAGAGAAAATGTAAATATTGCAGAATGTCTCTTTTGAAATCAAAAAATCAATTCTTTTTAATGGCAATCCACACTTTCCACTTCTGTTCTTTACAATCGCTTACAACTCCTGCATAAATTTCTTAATGGCAGTATTCGCTATCCAAAACTTGATTCTTTGATTTCCCTTTGTGTCCCTTCTCGCCATATCGGTAACAATGCTTTATTCCAACTGCTCTTATGTCACGTAAATTTTTTTTGTCACCTATTAACAAATTCGTGGGCGCTTACAACAAGCAACTCAATATAACTCTCTTGGATTAAGCCAATTAATCTAATTTCAGGAAAATATTTTCTTCCAATAAATTAGCACATTCAAGAAATTCTATTTTCTTTTTGTCTTCTCTTGTTACCTATCTGTTTTGTATAATCGTATAACGTGTGCATTCTCAATTTTCATAGTTGCTTATGTTGCAACGTTTTAGGTTCGTCACGTTGTCGTAAAAATATCAATAAGTAAATAAAAGAGACATTAACTAAAAGACAACCTCCGTTTATCAAAACCATTATGCAATAGATTGAGAGAGGTGGTATGTAAATATTCTTTCGTTAGGTAAATAAAATTAAATTCATTTACTACTAACGTTGTTAATGGCTGCATTTATTTTATTCCGCCACGTTTGAAAAGTAATGTTGATTCAAAACATTCTGTCCTATCACGCTCTTTTATGCTACCTTGCAATGTATCAAATAATTGATGCGTTGCTTGTTACTTTCGATTCATAAAACAAAATGTTTATTCACATAGCTTATACGAAAGGCTCGTTGGCAGGTGAAACGTTCCAGCATACCAAAACCCATCATATATCGTATATCCTTTGTATTCAAAATCCAGCTACGACTACAGTTCCACAATAACAATATTTACCCCTGTCAATCAGTAAATAATCGATAAAATTTAAAGATAAACTGCATTCATCCACGGAATGTTATCCCATTATTAGATTTAAAAACTAATAAATCATAAAAATGGGTTGGATCTGCATTAGAATAATTTTAAATAAAAACAAGCGATCATGATCAATTAACTTCGATAAAATTAAAAGTGCTTTGTAATAGCACTTCATCTAATTCATTTGAAGTGAAGTGATAATAATCTAAAGCGACTATGGTTTTCACAGTTCGAAGCGGTTCCAAATTAAACAATTTCAATGATAATATTAACGGCTCAATAGTGTAGTGGTTAGAGGACCCGCTTCTGATTATGTCAGCATCTGGGGGTTCTAGTCTCGACTAGGGAACACTCTTGCTAAGTTTGTGTTTTTTATAAACTCGAACCTGTGACAAATGACATTCAAAATTTAAAAAAAAATGAAGAAATACAATTTTTTTCCTTTGCCTATGTTGTATGGGATATATGCTCGTTTTAACAACTCCCCAAAAAAAAATTATCCAGAGAACTGGATTAGAAATAGATTTCGCCGGTCATACTATTTCTAATCCAACGGCTTAGAAACTCTTGACCAAAGTAATTCTTTACAATTGCTGCATTATGACTCGGCGTGTCGTCTTGCTGCTACCATAAATGCTGTAGTTGATTTAATGGAATATTGTTCCTAAGAAGTTAGAGACGTATATGCGACGAAAATTCAAGTATATTTTCCCATTTAACCCTTCCAAACATCTAATCTAAAGCGATGTTGTGGTTTTCTTACCGTATCTTTGCTAGGATTTTGTGCTGGCCAATAATGCTTTGTTTTTCTGTGAAGGACTTCAAAATTGATACATTTTAGGTCGTCTAAAAAAAAGATTTTATTTAACAAATGGCCATATTAGCCCCTGTGGGTTGACCATGGATTGTGGTTTTTATAAGATAATACAGACTACAATTATTTACAACTTTCTCCTTAACATTTCTTCTATCAAACAAATAATAACGAAGATCTGTTTATACCTTCTTGAAAAACACTAACGTATTTATGTGAAGATTGCACTTCACTTGATTTGTTTCCCAAATGTCCCGTAACTCTAGTACATACGCATATTGGGCATGAATGATTTTATTACCATTGACCTTAAAGTACAAATTAAAATAAACGGAATAATTTTAGAAAATAATGTGTTATTTCCTTTACACCCATTCTATATAGTCGTCAATAAAGTTCAACTTAACATGCCATTAAGCGTACTACATACATCGAGAATTAGCGTAATAAAATCACTACGCTTCGTATTTACAAGTTTCTAAACAAGTCATGGCTGGTTAATCACAAACTACATTCATTTGTAAACGTGCTATCAAGTCTAATGATATTTAAGTGAATTAAGAACGCATAAGTTATCGCTTGTGTATCTTATTTTGTCCGTTGTCACATCTAAGTTTTCAATAAATATACCTAAATTGCGGTAAAATATTCCGTAGTTACCTGAAGTTAATCATATACAGGTTGCTCACGGTTATCGGGCCGCTATTGCTAGCTTTACTATTATTGTAGCTGGAATAATCAAAGATGTGTTGATTTTTCCAGGGATCAGAATTTTGTTGAGAAAAAGAAATAATTGCTCGTCGCATTTCAGCGCCCACTTGAATTTTTTTTTAAATTGGAGATCAGTTGTTTCAACTTTACCCTCAAATACAGTTGATTGATACTTCAGACCTAAAGGCAAAATGAAAAGAGAAAACAATAATCATCTGGAGGATGAAAAATAGATAATATTCATTAAAAAATCCTTTTGATATCTCTCATCATGGCAGATATAACGAGCTTTACCACACTATTACACCGCCCTGTATATTTCTTAGCAACTTGTAATCAAATTCGCTACATTCAGCATTGCATTATTTTGATAAAAACTAGCTCGAAAAGCCCATTATAATAAAGCCTGTTCCTGATTGAGAAATTCGGACTAGTTCGCATTACCTATTGGAATTTTTATTGCAGAACTAACTACAAAGATATCGTTACGACCAGCGCAAAAATTGATCTTTCGCAAGAAGAAGAAATGTGGCTGTACCCGTTTTACGCGAATCTGTAGCAGGTAGCAAAAACAGACGGCGACCTCGTTAAATTTTATTCCAAATGTCAACGACACTTCTTGAATCACACGCAAATAAGTATCCGAAGTTGGCGTTTTACGTTCTCGAATGCGTTTAAAAGAAATTCAATCAACGTCGTTCTACTCTGGGCGAACGTTCCTTTAAATTTTATGACGTATGCCTATTATTTCGTTATTAATGTCAAAGCAAATATGTAACTTTCAACTAATTTTATTTATTTTCGTTCTTGCTGGTAGTGGCTAACGCGTAGACAAGTGCGCACATAAGAGTTTATTGAATAGTGATTAATTGGGTGCCTACTTGAAAGACTTCTGTGCGACGAGACCTAAATTAGCTTTTAAACATCGGCAATTTGGTGTTATAATAAGCTACAGAGCTAAGATACATAAGCTATTCTGTTATAAATGAATACTCGTAAGGAGTGAAAAATTGCTCAGAGGCTTCTGACGGCATCACAGTTCTTATTCTTTATGTCTGACTGAAAATCCGAGTTTGTTACTTGATTTCTTTTATATTTATAATTTCGTGCACTTCGTCCATGCCACCGTTTCCATTTCAAAGCCCCTATACATAAAAAGCCTTGTAATTTGCATGGTAAAGGGAGGGCCTTCGCTTGCCCTATATTGGACGTTCTCAGTTATATTTCGTGAGATTATCAGCGTCTGGTTGCGTTAGGTATTGATTAGGTATGATCACTCTCCTAGTGATGTTAATCGAATACAAGCCTTATTTTGAGCGATCCGAGAAATATTATCGAATAAATGGATGTATAAGAGCTGAGAAAATACAAATGTATTAAATGGCTCTATGCGGTTGTACATACACAGAAATTCAAAATTTATTTATATATAACTTGCATTAAATCTGCTCACTATAAACGGAAAAAAAAAACAGAACACATATATGATATTTACGTCAAGCCTTGGTGTTCTTTCTACTGCATTCCGATCGAGCTCTTAGTTTATCCAATGTATACTTAATCACAATCATCACTTAATACTTCATAATTAATTCCTAATTTATCTGTGGAATTTACTTGGTCTTCTTTCCAAAATGTCTGAACGAGAAATCAATTTTAAAATAGATTTTTCAACAAAATATTTTCGATATTATTATATGACGAGAAAACAATTTGTTTTTCTCGTAAAAAAATGTAAGAAATTGGTGTATGGACTCTTCAAAATTAGGCCCTACAGCATCCTGTACTTTAGTTCCTCTACTCCCTCTACTTCCTCTATTCCGCAATTATTACGTTGATTGCAAAAATCACTCATTCCATAATTACAACCTGTTCTCTTTTGAAGCTATTTCCGATCCTTTATATCCTGTATTATCAATTACTTTAAAATTAATCACGGTACTACAAATTCTATTAAATGAAATTAATTTAGTACTCATCCTTGCCTAGAAAATGACATTACTCAACCTATATTATAATCACTTGACATTTCCTTAATCTCAATCGGTCTGAAGAGGTTAACGAACTAACTTCGAAACCTTGGAGCAGTAACATTCCTGGTCTTGTTTCTTATCCTTTTAAGCCAAGCTATTTAGTAAGACTAATCGGGTAATATCTGTATTCTCAAGTGCATAATAATGAGTTATTAATATTTATAGATAGGAGTGCATCCATACGATTCTTCAACAAACAAAATCCTCTCGAATAATTTTTATCTTTCCAATGTACTTGTCTGCATGAACTATTATAGCAATTACCTACTGAGATGTACGTTATAACTTCGTTATTTTGAAGTAATTACTAACATTAGCAAATTATTCGGCGTGCCCGCATCGATCTCATTCTTATCTACGTGCTTTTAACCTGCGTCAATCCGGTAAATTCTGAAGAGAAAATTCTCAACACGCTACCTATAGCAGGGTCTGTTAACGAATAGGACTTTAATTTATATTCAAACGTTTTACATATGACATTATTTACTGTTGCGTGCACGCAGTCAATTGGTAATTCTCCTTAACTGTGTGACCGAGTAATGAGTAACAGTCGTAATACTTATACGTTGAAGCTGTTTTACAACCGATTTGTTTTGGTTTGTGCATAGATCAGAGTATATGCCACAGTTTTCTTATTAATTCATTTACACGAGGATTTGATCTCTTTCCCTTGTTTTTAATGCATATATTAGCTAGAAAATAAGCATTATTACTAATATTATTTCGAAACATATAAGGATGAGAGTATATAATTAATTTTACTCCAATCACATAATTTGTGGAAATGTTTCCAAACAAAATCTACAATTGCGACCAGGTATAGCTGGCATCTTGGTATATAAGGCGACTAACAGCTTAATTAGCCGGAAAAGCCAATTAATCGTAAATGTCGAACACGCTGTATAATGTTTTCGAAAAACTCACCGCGTATAATGTCTGAGAAGCATAATCGGTTAAGATGCAATAATAGTTACAAAATATACAGTAAAAAGTAGTTTTGCAGTCCTTGATAAGAAAGATGGTAGATATTGAAAGAGTTACTGGTGGAGCATAGCTGACGAAATTTTGCAATAAATGCTGTATATCTTTGAGAAGGAATCTCCGAACAATCCAGATTAAATTCCTCAACGCCCGTATTAGCGTTCAAAATGGAACCTGTTTAAATAAAGAAGTCATATAAGATTAACGTCAAAAATATATGTGTCCTTTGCACCATGTATATGAGACGACTTCTTTTTTGTATCTTCTGTATAGAAGCGATTGCATGACCAGCATCTGAAACCTGCAGAGACTACATTAAAGGCTGTTTTAATAATTTGCGGTGTCAAGCAACCTTGGGCAATGCATAAATACATCGAAGATGCGTACCACGAACGAACGAAAACATCGCGCTCTGCCACTGTGATTCGCCATGTGTCCCTTTTGGATTTTTTTCAACTTCAATGCAAGTGCATCTGAGTTATTATGCTTTCTTTTTACAAATAAATCTGCCGAATACACGGCAATCTACGAACAAATAACCTTCACACCAGTAATGGGGTACAAACAACAAATAGAAGAATTTGCAGAAATTTAATATGCAATTGCTCGATCTTTATCGTGTATTTATTTTTGCTTCTCTTCAGCCATGTCCACATGGTGTCTTCGCACTATCGTGTAAGGATTCATTTACCCGCACTTTGCTACATGGCTAGGGGGGATCAAATGGCCTGCGGCCTTTGCGTACAACAGGTTACAATTTTTACTTGCACAGCAAATAGGCTAAACTTGACTTTCGAACCTGACTACCTTCGATGTGTAAAACTTCACTTCACGCTTAGGACTGGCAGCAAAATGGTGGCATTTTTACAAGTTTTACATTTAGATACATATGTTGAGAAAAAAATGGTTTCGATGTCAATGTTGTATTACTATTTCCAATATTTATAGAATTACTTGTTTATAGCATGTTTATTAAAATAATAATTTGGCAGCTTACAACCATTGCTCAGTTAAAGAGACAATCAGAAGCTGAGCGCTGCATGGTGAATTTTCAAAATGTCCGAAGTTGAGTGGTGTGAAGTAATAAAATTTCCCACCTTGGAAGGAAAGATAGGATTCGAAATAAAATAGCTAATGAACATGGTTTATAAAACTTTTACATCATCGTATGAGACAGCTAAATATTGGTGAAAATTGTTTCGTTATAGAGCAGAGGATCTCTCAACGATGATCCACGAGAAGGAGGTAGTGACGCCAGAAAACATCAAAAATTAACCCAAGATAAGTCTCAAAATTGCACAGCACCGTTCAGAAGGAACAACGTGTCGAATGTAGCTGAAAGTTTTCGTATTTTTATAGTCGATATAGTGGCTGATTTTTACGTTGCACTTTGTGGTGAATAGGCTACAAAGGTCTCAAAGAAGGAAAAAATGAGGTTTTAGATTTATTATACTTGTACCTACCAAATCAAAGACAAGTTCGCCGATACCATCGATGTAACCTTTTGCACGAATAAAAATCTTCAGACCGTATTGGAATCATTTAATATGCATAAGGCGCGATAAGGTATGTTCACGAGGATTACGTTAATTATTACTAAACTATTATTACAAGCATCTATAGCGTGCATCTTTCGCATCTATTGTTGATATTTTCGCTGAAAATGCAACATGCAACCACGTCATGCTTATCCTACTCATCCGATGCGTGAATTACTCATAATAACCTTGCACGCAAGAATTTGCCAACGTACAGTTCGCTTGTAACGGTTATTTTTCTCCGATACGGCAGTAATGTCACCGATAAATCTTTTTCGACGTTTAATATACAACAGGTGACTATATATATTTCACTCGAACCCGGCGAGGCGTTATGTAATGATAGAAATGAAAAATAACTAACTCA
The DNA here is from genome assembly GCA_902654985.2 of Oryctes borbonicus. Classification (NCBI taxonomy): domain Eukaryota; kingdom Metazoa; phylum Arthropoda; class Insecta; order Coleoptera; family Scarabaeidae; genus Oryctes; species Oryctes borbonicus. The sequence goes on from LR736868.1 coordinate 5,390,814, forward strand.
TTACAATATAATTGAAGTTGCATTCATGCTCTGTTGGACTTTGTTGTTTTTGTATACGCTATTGCATCGTCATTTCGATTGTCTTGTATATTAATAATATAGAGAAGCATCGCTTGCTCTTTGGATACTTTTCAATACCTTTACGCAGTTAAAAGGTTACAATAACAAATAATACATTACATATTTACACGACATTTACCTATATACGAGTTATTCATAAATATCCGATTCGGAATAACGCTTTGCTTTTTCGTAATCGGTGTGAAATCTGAATATTACACTTCTCTTTAGCTGTATAAGCTTTAACATTTAGCGTAGGTATTTCCATTTGTCTTTACGATTAAAAATGAAACTAAATAGTAATAACACTAATTTTTAACAACAAACGACCAGGAACACAGGAATCTTCAAAAAAGGTCAATTCTATTTAGTTCCTTTAATTCCTCATTCAATTTTGCCTGCGCAGAATTCTAAATGCTGGTTCACGCCGTTGATTATTAATAAATCAGAAACACCTGCCATCATCCCAAATCTTCAGCATGTTCTGCAAGAACCATCACGAGATTTTTGGAAACCTCGTTAATACGTAATCAATGTTATTGGCAATTTACCTTAAATTATTCATTAATTCCATCTATCCCCATTTTTAAACAACGGTACGCCTCCTATTACAGAAAGTCTTAAATTGTTCAACCTCAGTATTCGCCATGGAGTTAAAAAAGCTATAAAAGCCTCACTCTCAGAGTTAACTGTTCTATTTTTCAAATCCGGGTCCCCGATTGGTACTAATTATCTTTTCCTTTGTACGTCCACTATAATGTCGATATATTCATCTATTAGCATAACCTAAGCAATTTCTTTGCTGACCATTCTCAGCACTTAATATCCGCTTGACATCATTATTACGCGTTCGTACTTCGTGTGAAAGGATATCCATACTATGTTTATATCCGATAATTCAATCTAGGCGATTATAATGTAGATCTGCTTATGTCAATGATAAAATACATACAACTTTATGGCAGTCTTTTCATATAATCTGTGATTTAAGGCAGCTCAGATATTATTACTTGTGGAAACTCTATTTTTAGCTCAATCGTAGGGTCGACCAGACAAGGAATTAGATTTTGTATTCAATTATATCGTGAGATGTTAAGAAGTGTTAATCTACGAATATTTTTAGAAAATGGAGTTACGAAATTTGTATATAAATGCCAAGGGCGAAGTAAGATAACAAGGATTAGAAATTAAAATTTGATTTAATTAAATTTCTACAAACTGTTATGTATTACCGTTTATTAAAGAGCTTCTTCTAACTTTTGCAATACGCCGATATTTAAACTCAAATTCAAATCATCGCTCCATATAATTAGTGTTCGCTAGCGCCTCAATAAATACGCTATTAAATAATACGATATCACATGCAAAGGTTAAATTTGGTTAGTTTACTTGTCCTTTTGTACAAAATTTCATTTTTCAGACAAAACGTATATCTTTTGACCATAGGTACTTTCCTTAAGTAAAGATAAGCTTTATCTATTAAGATCAGGCTATGCATGCGTAAAAATACAAATATGTGTAAAAGTGTAGTACATTTAGACGGACTACCTCATTGACCTAATCTTATCTATTGATTATAACATATTATGTTAGCTTGCATGATGCAATTTATCTAAAGTATTTCGAAAAAGTGAATTGTAGGACCATTTCGTAATTTGTACGTCTCATTCTGAACTATTTGGTAGCAAATTTTCTGCATTCGATGTTAGACATCAGTTGCGCCTAATTAGAAGGGATTTAATTAAAAAACACTGTAAGGTATAATAGCTTTATATTCGTTCTGATACAGTGAGGTGTAAAACAGTTTGCAGAGAGTTACTTTAAGTTACTGTAAAAATTAGCACCTGGAAAATATTCCCACATCACACTACGTCCGTGGACTAAACTAGTTTATTAGCGAACTTGCGTTTTTCCTCAAGGCTTTTTTTAACTAGAACGAATCTTTACTCTTCGCGGTGCATTTATTGATCTTTAGTTTCACCTTTAACTCATTAATCACGGAACTAATAATAGCAACGCAAAGCACTGTTCCGAAGATCCTGTTATATAAGAAACACGACACGGGCATCTTCTCACTACAATATTTATGTGTATATTTATTGTCCGTGTACGATTTTTTCATGTCTAATCGTTAACATTTAAAAACAATCTAGTAGTACTTTCAATTTCTTTTTTTATGCGTTTTGCGTGCGTTATGCGCTACGTTAACGCTTTCCATTTTATAATTAGCAAATTATCAGATTATCTACATCCTTATATAGTAAAAGAGTAAAAAAGATCTATTGTATTTGGATACTTATGTTCAATTGTAAAATAATGCAATGTATAAATGTATAGTTAGTATTATAGTAACGATAATGATCATTTAGAATCATCTAATGTCCCTTTTAAGTATCAAAAAATTACTCAAATCACTTGTTACCAAAGGTGCTAAGTGTGCTTTCAATATTAGATGATGGAAGCTTCAGCGGTCGCTGTTCGATGAAGATTGGTTTCGAAATTGCATTAATCATGCAATCATCACGATCATATTTACCTCCAGTTATTTTTCAAAAACTTGAAAGCCTTCTTCTTGACGAACTCTTCGATTACTTAAATGTATCTGTATTATTCCTTGAGAGTGGTAGATCTGCATTATTTTTGAAAAAAAAAATACAAAAAGACAATATTTTTTCTGTTGAAGGAATCATGGTCACGTAAGTGATTCTCTAAATATATTTTTTTTTTGTGGTAAACAACACATAAGTATCGGCAACCTCCGCACCACACAAGTTTAATTAACTAATTCGGGACGGCCGTTTCGAGGACACGAATGGTCCTCATCCTCACCGAATTTGTAAATTGTAGATCTGCGACCTCTATATTATTAATATAGAGGCAGACATGTTGTGCAAAACGGTGAACTTGAAATATAAACTCGGTGTTTGAGAGATCATAGCAACAACAATTTAAAAAGTACTTGAATTTTATTTATTGGACATCATACAAAAACGTGTGTCCTCGAGTGTAACAATTATCCTTTATCGCAGAGTAAAGAATGTTAAATGAACGCTGACCAGAGTTTATTCATCCCGATTATTATAAAATAAGCAATCTTCGACCATTGTCTTTTAACGATCAAATCGGTAATAAAATCTACATAATTATAACCATCCGATTTTTTCTTCTTGAAATTAAACACACCTTGCTGCATCTGGCAAATTTCGCAACAAACACAAAATGATGTAAGACATACACACATACGTATAGGTGTGGTAAATTAAATCATCAGTTCTCTTTTCTTTGCACACATTGAAGTCATATTTCTATCTGGAATACGTACATACGTATATCTAGATGTGTTAATCTTGATTTATGTCTCGAATTGTAAGTTCGTTAAAACGTTACAGCGAAACCAGGATGGCTTGCTTATTTTTATCAGTTTTACATTCCAATTATATGCATTGATAATTTTCAGACAGACTGATTGACTGATAAATCGAATACGTGGTGAGACTCAGATTAGAATCGAATACTTACAAATTAAGTGTGTAATTACTTTGAATGAAGTATTAAAAACAACATTCTAAAGACAAGGACTGATTTTATACAAGTTTTCTAAATAGTCGTAAACTAGGTAACTTTCCAGATTTAATGTGCAAAGAAATCATCACTTTCATGGTATTAATTATAAAATTTCACAGAACATACTATATTTATTTAATATTGCTTATTTTTTTAGTGACTTTGTCTGGCGGAAGTTAATAAAAATAAAAAAAAATAAACAATATGAGCAATTTCTGCCTTTAATTTATTGTTCAAATGAAAACTCGCGAAATATTTAAAAAAATAGTGCTGTAAACACTATAATCGCGTCTACCTTGTTATTGTAATAAATTAGCTTAATTCCCAAAAAAAAATACTGTAAGTGTCAGACGTTGTTCTTACTGCGCCCAAAACTAATTAGTTACCAGCAGATTGCGTTGTTTATTAAAATTACACTGGCCGCAATTAAAAATGCATGTAAATGAAAAGCAATTCAACAAAAGAAAGGTAAATGTAAAAATCTGGGGGGTGGTCCTTCTGGGTGCGCCTGAACCTGCTCTATGTGCTTTATCTTATCTATCTCTTCTCGATAATTTCCCGGAAATTAACACCGCTTTCATGTAGCCCAATAATCCAGCCACGTACGAAGTGGGTTAATTCTTTATAAAGTACACGTTTTCGTCCACGAAGGATCACTTCTATTATCTGGATCAGATCAGAGAAGATGAAAGTGAGGGAGAAAATGACTGCATTCATTTTTTTTTCTGATCCTACCTCTCTTTCTTGTGTTCCCTCCCACTAATTTCTATTGCTTTGACCATCCTTCTATTGTCCATCCTTTCGAGATGATTCTACTACTGTAAACTTCGAGATTCGCTTCCTTGAAAAACTGATCTCTCATTTGTTGATCTTAACCACACGTGGTTTATTTTCCTTTTGTGAAGAATATTTTCCTCCAGAAATTGTTATAACAAGAATTTGGGACACGCATATGTCCAATTGTTAGCCTCGCTACGCTTTACGCAGTGTGACTTTTGACCCCCCTCGATGTTATATGGGTTCCTATCTTGCTTCAAATATCCAATTTAGTCTTTCATATAATTACACCAAACTGCAAAATCTCCATTGGGATATGCCGTCTTAAGCTTAATCACATGAACTTAATTATCATTAACGGTAACTTAATTCGCACCAAGTGAAGCATCATATCCGTCTAAGTGAAAGGGTATTCCAAAAAGGTGAGGCAGAAAAACTTTATATTATAGAAACGCACTTAGCGATTAAGCTATCTACCATTAATGTCTCTCTCTGAAATGGAAAATGAAATTCTGTAGAAATAACTTCAGCAGAAATAACATAACCACGTAGATTATAAATGTTGATATTAGATCGTCATTAGTTAAATTTAATGCGTGTATTTATACGAACTCATTCGATTTTGTAATCCGCCAGCTACATGCGTTGTATATTAATTGGTATAATTTATTTGTCACAGCAGGCTTCAGTCAATGATTCGTATTAAATTCACTAACGGCAGGAGAAGTATTTTAACTATGTCTCCGTCAGTCTATGGTCTTACATGTATACGTAGACATGTATGTAAAGTATTAATCTACCACCGAACCGCTGCTAATGCAGTATTCTAAAAGCAATATTTTAAGAATTAATTAGTAGCCGTATACGGAGTAAACGGTTTCTATAAGGACATATTGTATTCTCAACATAAAATTTAATCCTCTAATCTATAGATTTTTACATGATAAACGTCCTCTGAAATATTTGTAAAATGCTACTTTGATTGCTCTTTCTCCAAAGACAATAAATCCTTCGAAGTTAGTAAGTAAGTAAGTAATTTATTTTCAGTAAGAAGAGCAAAGTAAAAATTAGAAAATATGTGGAAAATATGTAGCAAAGCTGAAAGTAGTTTCCGCAACTATCAAATAGGCAAATTAGTGGTATCTATACTAGTGACCCTCCAAACATTGGTTTTTTTTTTATATTCAGATTAGTTCAATTTGAAAGTATTTTGGTTATACCAAATATATCTCTATATGAGACCATATCTATACTTTTATGGAACATTTTCATTATTATTTATTAATTAAAATTGCAGAAACAATCTAACACGAACATATGCCGCATATTACACCCATTTTTTTTTAATTATCAGCTACTTATTTAGTGATATGTGCTCAGTGCATCGTGTATTATAACAAATATATTCCGACAAAGGTCACGTAACATCCATTAATCAATTTCATCTGCATATAATTGTAATCCGCAAAAAGTGGTCGTATATGTTGAGGCAAAAAGGCAATTACGCGGCTTTCCATTTTTGGTTAACAAAAGAAAGATGATTACGAAGGCAGAACATATAAAGCTAGAGCTTAAAACCACTTTTAATATAGTGTCATATTTATTCATGAATAAAGAAAGAATTGCGAGATTTTATCCTTAAATAAGAAAGCAATTAATGGTAATTCTACGTTTCTACTTTTCCAATAGGATCTAGACTTTTTAATGGTTTTTTGCAATTAATATGTAAGCTTACCGATTACGCTTTAAACAAATATTTAAATGTAGTACAGCATTGTGTAAGCAATGCTGTACTACATGTAAGCAATTGATTAAAAAGGAAAATCTTTCAGATTCTTTTACATTAAGCAACACAGTGCTTAAAACTGCATCTCACGGAAAAAGAAAACAAGTAGCGCAAGCTGCAAATAAATAAACAAAATCTATACAGCCTTAAATTTGTAATTATATAATTTGTTTAAATATAACATCACATAATCATTTCATTACAAAAGTAATTTAACCAAAGAAGAGTTCCTATTAATTCTTATCTTTTTAGATCATAATCGATCTAGATCGATATTCAAAGCTGTCGGTAGTATTCGATAGTTACTATCGATAGCACCTGAAAATTATTGCATTTTCTTTATATACGATCTTAAGTGACGTGTATCACTCGCTTGCTAAGTTCTCGTTGCCGGGATGCATCCCACAAATATTCCGCCATATCTCAGATTAACGTTTAGAACAAATGTGCAGAGCATTAGACATCCGCATTACATCACACCGCATGCCCATCCCACCGCTCTCTTTGAAATATCATTTTCGTTTAACGTTCCACGGTTTTACAATGGTCTCCCGGATTTCGTAAAAAGCTTACCAGTCCGTTCTTTTAAATGTCGTGTAACACGTATGATTCTCGATTCAATTACTTAAATTTCCAATTTAATTTAAATACTTGTTTGGATCTATGTCCTTGCTTGCAAGATGACATAGAAATCTCAACTTTGCTTTTTGAATAAACCAGCTGTTAGTTTTTTTTTTTCCTTTGACTGGAATCTTCGCGGTGGGAAAGGAAAATAGATTTTGGAGTCGCGTGCAAATCGCCTTACTTTCTCTCGTTTTATATTTGATTTTTCTTTCATTTCATCAATGCTTGTAATCCTTAATTCATTTGTTTAAATGGATATGTGAACATTTTCAATAAAAGATATTCTGTATATGCAGTATTCCAGACACGGAAATCTCAGTTAATTAGTTTTGAATATCTTTGTTAAAATTATTATAATTATTTTAAGATGTGTCCTTCTTGGCAAAGATTGATCTTCAGCATTTCCTAGTTTTGTAGGCCGCAGTAAGGGTTTCAAATAATGAGAAGCATACTCACTGCTTCTTTGGCCAGCTTATCAACGTTTTCCCTTAGCGATGTCTCAGGTCCCAAATTTGCAAAGCACATCCCTTTTCTGAAATTCTTTTTGGAGCATAAATTCGAAGCAAAAAACTCTAGTTGAAATGTATTTAGTTTGGACCACCATAAGCGCTTTTATGGTGTACTTGGAGGCCTGTTCTGACTCCTTCTATTTTCGTTCCAAAATTCCCCTTTTCTTTTTTCAAAACGATTGTTCCAATATTACATTACTGTAATTAAAAATATATTCCAATATATTAGCTAGGGCCAGTCCTTTTGATAAAAATGATCGTGGTCAGAAAGTCCATCATTGATTTTTATAAATCCTACAATAACCGAATGGAAATATAAATAATCGAAAAAGACACACAAAATTGCTAGAAACTTCATCATTTTATTTGCTTAAATTAAATGCGTACTCAAACTTCTCTAACATCGTGTATAATAAATTAGCATTAAACTTACAAAGTGCCGTAGCATGTAATTAAATAAGCTCCACAGAGTATAATTAATTGATCTCCTGACATAACAGTAGGAGCTCATGTCACGACCTCTACCAACGATACCGCGATAGAACTACGGTTACAAATTACCCCATGCGGAATATGGAAAAGAATTAGCATATATGGTGCATTATATGAAATTGCGGTTACCTAATATTCGCCACTCAATTGACGATAAATTGCCTCTGCATATGCAGATGCTGAAATTAGCATTGCGTTGTTCTAAAAATAGCGATTATGATAAATGATCCGAAGTTGTTTTCCGTGACATCGCTTTCAAATTAATACTTAGATTGGTTTCGAAAAAGTCGTTCGTAATTGTTTGGCGTTATATTATCGTTATTAATGGTTATGTAGAACATCATCAGAAAGTTTTGTTCTTAATTTGCCTTCGAAGCCTGTACTCTTCGTTTTAGAAAAACCCGAATTGTGACCGGCAAATATATCCTGCGCTTTTCATTGCACATATCTTATTCATACGAGCACACTTCTATAAAAAGAATTCTCTACGCATACCCACAATAAAACTGTTATGACCCAAATTTGTTGTATTAAAATTAGTAGGTATAGAAAGTTGTTCGCCTCTTATTTATGCTAGCACTCGAAAGTTAATACGATTAGAGAAATAGAACCAATTAGTTCGCAAAGAATAAAATTGATGTTTAATAACCGATTTAGTTGAACTTTAAAGGCGTATGGTACTTTCAATTTCGACAAATAATATGTGTATTCTTCTTCATATGCTCCTACAGAGTTTTATTTAATTCTATGAAATGAAAAAGAATTTATCAAAATAAATTGAGAACATTTATAATCAGTTTATAATCAAGTTTTTCGAGTTTGTTAAAAAAATCTGTTAAAGAAATGAAGTTAATCTGTTTCTCCCTTAATTGCTCTCGGTAATACATTTCCTTCGTCAGTTTCTTGTTTCCCTCTCAATAGATTCAAACTTTAAATTTTAAATGTTTAATTTTTTAATAAATTTTTGTTCATGTTCTTCAAAATTAAAAATTTATGTTTACGTCTGCGAAATAAAACATTTCTAAGTAGCCTTATTTTCTGACATATTTATATGCATTATTTTTATGCTGGTATCCTTTATCCTTCGCGGGCGTCCCCACTAACTGAGTTGTTGCTGTTTGATAAATTTCAGTCAGTTGCGTGCCTTCTTTGTATACTGCTACGTTTGTCCTTTTAACTCTTCTCAAATACTTCATTTCCACGCCGCCGTATAATTCTAAATTCTTGGTATTTTGCCAATATTCAAGGACGTGGTTGTTTTACACCTGCTGGTAAAGCCTTTATTACATTTGCTGTTCATTTATGCGTCATTTTATGCGTCTTTTGTCAGTTTAAATGAATAAATTGAAATAAATACCGTTTACAAAGATCACAGAAAAAAAACGTATGACCTTTACGCGCCCTCTCTATGCTAGCGCGTCACGCAATAAACTCCGTGTTTTTTAAAATGACCGAACTTGAATTTAAAATTTAATTTTAACGCTACTAACACTGAAATAAACTTTAGAAATATGACACGTCTTTTCTCAAACAGAACTGAAACTAGAAAACCTTCATAAACGGAGCGGAAGACTTATTAAGAAGAGGTATTTAATTCGGGAAATTATTATAAAAACAAAATAATATTATTTTCTTAGTGTTTCTACATTAAATACGAGAAATAAACACGAACAGGTTAAGGAGAGAAGGTATGTTATCGTTTCCCCGGAATTATCGTCGGCTGCAGATATACTTGCTTAATAAAAACCCGTCGGCAGAGAGACGGCTACGTAAGCTATTCCAGAGTCGAAAAAAGCATAGAATAAGCTTTATTCTGATAGATGTTACAGGAACGCTCGCAGCTGGACGGTATTCGTCACGTTTTTAATGATATTTTTAACATTACAGTATATTGTTCTTTAGGTACGGAATTTTTTGGCATAGGTAAATGACTCTTGTGGGTCTCATGCTGACAATTACTTTATATAAATAGAAAGAGTATATTCTGAAATATAATTATTATGTTTATATCACTAATTAAATGTTATGCTTGTTTTCATTAAAGCTCCTGCGATTAAATGTTATGAATTTTCTTATAATATCAAGGTTACCAGTATTGTTCTAAATGTACAAGGTGTTCCCTTTGATGTTCGTGCGAGTATAAAGTTCTGCGAAGTACCATTCTAGGATGCAAATAGAGTAGAATACAAATAATTTGTTGAAATTTATGCTGATCAAATGCTAGTTAAGCAATTCGCATTCTGAGAATTACCTGAATCGATGGTACTTGGCTTATTTGCATAAAGTACTATTAATTAACTACTTGATATGTGATGGGAATTAAAAAAAAAAAACGAATCGCATTTAAATCGCTGCGTTAAGGAAAAACCGCAAAGTTTATTCGTGTTAATAATCAAAAAATTTAAAAGTCAAGCCAGGTGTCGTACTACAGCCAACCTTTACTATAAATCATAATGGAATGTTAAATCGTTAACATTCAAGTTTTCCAATGAATGACGTTCTTGATGAATTGGTTCGAACTTTTTTCGCATTCGTAAGAGAAACACATGCGTACGCACACGCGAAAGCCATAGGTTTTCGTGAGTTACGAAAGAACTGATATTCAGCTATCGATGGTTACTCAATGTTTATGCTACCATCGGTAGGCATATTTACGCTGATAAATCCTACATACGCACGCGCTTATATATTTTACAATTACCATGACGTTATTTACACGTGTGCAACTTACCATTTATAAGCATGCCGATTCATATTAAATACCTGCGTATACACCGCCGGTCATTAATTTTAGATTTAAGATTTAATATTTGCTGTTGTTGCGATTTCCCTTCGTGCTCAAAATTAGCACTTAAAAGCACGACAAACCGACATATTTTGCAAAACCTGGACGTGTGGACCACCGACGCCACTGGACCATCGTGAGGCCATGATTTTTGGACTTTAGAGCAACTTGAAATAAATCGTAATTTTGAGCCAACAATTTCCTTCTCAGATGAAACTCATTTCTGGTTAAGCGGATCAGCTAACAAACAAAATTGTCGTTTCTGGTGCGGAAACAATCCACAAGGGTTTGACCAAAGGCCTTTGTATCCGCAAGAGGCCACTCTATAGTGTGGTTTATGGTATGGTAGCATCATCGGACCATATTATTCTCAAAGGTGAAAGACGAAGTTACAGTAACTGATGAGTTGTAGCGAACAATGGTAACAGATTCTCTGTGGCCACATTTAGGTGCAATTATGTGAAAGCGGTGCCACATGTCACACTGCTAATGCCACTACCGACATACTATAAAACAGTTTGAGTAAAGGATAATTTTAAAAAATGCAACTGTTATTCTCTAAGAAGTTGTGGTTTAACTACTTTAGATTACTTTTTGTGTGTGAGGTTCGTGACATTAGAGCCGACATACGAAAGGCATTGTATGTATGTTTATGGATATATCGCAAGCCACTATATTTCTCCTGTTTCTAATTTATATGTTTATTGTATTACATAAAAGCAAAGTATTAACAATATTTTATTCGTTCTTCGATAGGAAATATAAATCGTATGCTGCTTAGAAGTCTTACAACCTAGATTCGTAGAATACGTGAATTCTTTACTGAATCAGTATCGTTAATCTTCATATATCAGATGTTATCGCATTGAATCATTCAATAACATTTGAATTTAGCATAAGTTACAGCATACTTGTATAAATCAGATATATCAGATAGTAATTACACACGATCAAAATCTCAATATAGACTTTTAAAAGAAATATGGATACGATATACAGTAATCTGATAATTCAGCTATTTGTCCATCAAAGAAATCAAAACAAAACATCCAACTGTAGCTAACCAATCAGAAGTAACTGAGGCTATGTGCCATATACTGCCATCAATCGTTCATCAAGGAACTTTAGTTTTGATAAATTCTATAAAAAAAATTTAACGGATTTTGCTAATAGAAGCGTCTATTTAAAATCTCGAAAAGGAAAAAACACGAAAGATTTGGATGCATCCTGAAATTTTGAAAAATTTGAAGTCTAAAGACTATAAAATTGAAACAAGCTGAGTAAATAGCATCTAGGTGAAGGCAAAAAGGTATATTTTACGGTCTTTCGTTTCGTGAGGGTAATATCATCAATCACTACGAGAAATAGATCTTTTGTATTTCTGTAGCTGGTAAAGCATAACCTACAAACAATACCCCATATTAAATAGATGATTTTCTCGATTCTGCTCAAAGAAGCCTATATCAATTTTAACCTCTTCTCCATACTCTACTGCAGTGATAGTAAACCTACTGAGATGCATCTTTGGTACTAAATTACCAAAATTTATGGTTTTTTTATTAAACGACCATGTTTTCAACATTAACAAGACATTAAATACCAAGAATATGCGTGTGCAACTGATACCTAAGATATCGAACCAATTGATTACGTAAAAGCTACTTTCGATTATGCCAACATAAACGACCGTTCATTCTGCTAGCGTTCGCATCGCCACGATTTATTTATTTTATACCATCGTGCGGATGCGTCCTTGACCTTGCCGGAAATTTATAAGCATATTGAAATATCAACGTTGATGTTAAAGGCGCACCAACCGAAATCGATAAATTTGCATTACAAAATGTCCGGCGGATTTGGTGAAGCGTGACAGACCAATATTCCATTCCTCCACACGCACCTTGACCGCCTCCCCGTATATATAAATTCAACCGAAAAATGTGTAAATTTCAAGCAGATAACGGTATTATTTATAGAATGACCTGCGATGCCGATGCCGAGCGTAGCGTGCCTAAAGCAGCTTTTAGCGGGTTTCCTAGTAATTAATTCTACTTTACGCTGTATTCTGACTGAAGAATGTTTTCCGGCGTTTTCTGAAACGGTATTTATTCTTTTTATGAGATTATGCAATATAGAAGCGTTCGATGTAAGAGTATTTAAATTATATTTATTCAAATTAGGATATTCTGGTTAAACAACAACTACTCTTTTTTCTTCTACGCTATTTACATAAAAAAATATACTTGCGGACGAAAAATAGATGCACCCATGAATTTTATCGAAGAACGAACAGGCGCTGAAGGGTGGGAACTTTGGTAAACGGCATAGCTTCCTTGTGACCCACGATTTGTTGCTGATTGAATTTAACAAGAACTTTCGATAAATAATTGTAGTACTCCTTGGCCAAAAGCAATGCTTCTCCAAGAAAACCAAGGCATACAAATACACCGCTAGGTTCTTCTACTTTCGACTAAAACAAAAGCTTTAAAGCAATTAGTTGTAGACCCCTAGACGCTGATCTATCTACTTGGTCAAAACAAAAAGTGCTTGCCGTCGTCGATTTTGCTGTACATAGACCCATGACAAGAAAAAAATATAAAATATACTCCAGAGTGGAATCAGTATTCTTCAAATCAGATGGAAAAGAATATGACAAATGGTCTTTCAACACAGTATTTGACCATCACAGAACTGTTAAAGACAGGGGCGGTAATATTATGGTTTATAACAAAAAAATCTGTCTGGATCTAACTGTGGAAGGGATGGAAGAGAACTCTACAAGCGTCGGTGGTAAATTTTGTGATGGTTCAATACAATTTCAAATCACCATTCCTATAATTAACTGCGTTTAACTCTGTACGCCAAGGAGGTGATAGGCCAAGGTAGTAACCGTGGAACACTGAAACGAAGCCGAAGTATTGTCCGCAGTAAAAAAAAAGAAGCAACTGATATCAAAAAGAAACTATTATTGTCTAGTAAACTAGACCTTGATTCGCTGTTGAGCAGTTATTAAACAAAAAAGTTAGGCAATAACCTATTTACACTACAAAGTTGAGTCGGGTATTAAAAATCATTTCCATAAGGAAACCGCGTTTTAATTTGTTGGAGTGTATTGAATAGTTAATATGTATGTTAATCTGTAATAAATGTATGTACTTGCGTCATTCCTTCTAATACGCCGAAATCTGTAAGACATGGTATTCTTTTCTTGTCCGCAAGTGTACATTTGCTTAATTCTATGTAAACCTTGGGAAAGCTGTTTCTAACATTTTTATTATTGTTTTTATTATTTATTATTAGTGTAAAGTTTTGCCTATATAAATCACTAGAAATCAAAAGTGATGTTAATCTCGTGCGTCAATATATCCATTAAAGAAGTTATTAAACGTTAAGAGCACTAAATTTCGAAATCGTTTAATTTTTCCTTTAGTAATTATGCAAATAGAAAAGATTAGCATAATTGTTGTAAATTAGAAATGGGAGTTTTCTTGAATTCATTCTACGCCAACACCAAAATTTGTTCTTCTATAAATCAGTAGAATCTTCTATAAAATGCAAGGAAACACTTTGCCACGTGTGATTTTTTTTTACTTGAAAATGTCAAATATCGAAAAATAACCATCTCACGAAAAAAAATGCCATAATTAAAATGTAATCATCGTTTCTCCCTCCTTATAGATGGCGTGGGGATTAACTTTGAAATCTGAAATACGACCCCTCCATTTTATTGCAGATTCGGATTCTAAACAAAAAATATGTAGGATTTGTCTGGAACATTTTTTTTTATTCATCTATTGTCGTTGCCGCCTGCATCAGTGCTGCTTTTTTCTTAAAATTTTAACCACAAAGAATCCACCATCCTTTCCTTAGATTAAGATTTAGAACAGATGTGCATAGCATTAAAATAGCTGCATAGCTTTTTCTTTGAGCTGTAACCATCGCAACAGGAACGAAAATCAGACGTACAGTTCGTCCGACTTTACCATTTTCGGCAGTTACTTGAATATTTATATCAGAATTTGTTCACGTACCATCCTATCGCTATAACAAATACATTCCGATAAGTACTAACAAGAGGCGCACCTATTTACTGGTCTCTACATAGTGTTAATTCAGCTTAAATAAGATTAAATTTACTTCGATAAAATTACAAAATTTTACAGCAAACCGCCTTTTAACATTATGCGATTCTGACGGATTAAAAGTATACTTATTTCTAATAATAGCGGAAATTTAAAATGGTAATTAACCTTCCATTTACTCAGGCAATTAGTTCTACTTAACGCGAGCGCGCTAAGCGGCATTAACAAACCGTCTACTCATTGTCGTTGGTAAATTTAGGTAAGGCTGGCACCGGAGTGCGGCCGCACAAAACGATAGCCGCGCAATACTTCTTACGGTGACACGTCGTTATACGATTTGTTCAAAAAGGTACAAATTGCGCAGTACGCCGCCGTCCAAAGAGATATATCTGGTCCTATGGGTCAGTTGAGATCTGACGAGCCGAAGTCTGCGTTTACGCGAAGTGTAGCGCACACCAGTAGAGTAGGACAATGTACTGTAATACCTGCAGCTAAAAGTAATAGGAACACGACCGAACCCTGTATTATATAAGTGCCCCCCGTGGGGAGCGGTCGCAGATTCCGAACCTCCTCGGGCTACTACTAATTTTTCGTTACCAACTGTTTCAAAATGATCAACTTCATATTCAGAATGCATAAGAAATAATGATTACTTAGAAGGTTGTATATATGCAAAAAAGTGTATCCGCTTTAGTCAAAATTAATAAATTCTTAGAAAATGAAGTAAGCGTTTTTATAGTACAAATACTTAGTCACTTCTTATTAGTGTAACAACTCTTATTTGAAGCAAGAAATTTAGCGCACCGTATAGCGTATAGAAACGTAAAAATAACAGTAATATAATCGTTATGATTAGAACATGGTTAAGCGTTGTTCAGCCACATGCATTGGGTAAAAGCTCCTTCACATAAAATTATCGTAAAACATTAAAAGCCACAAAGAAATGGCTGTATGGCTATAAAAATTGGTTTTTATGGTCAATATAACCGCAGCATACATTTTATTGCTTCACAAATTAAATGAGAAGATAAGGTTACTGATGCATACTTCCACATATTTTACCTTCTCGTTTATGTTGTTATTTATGGATATTAAGCTGAGAGTACAATGACACACAACCACACAATAAATTAATTTTTTAACCTTTTGTATACGTTTGCAGTTACCTATCGTAGGAAAAATAATAAAGTTGATTAAAACTAAACATGTGTGTGAACCGTGTTAGTGGCTTCTGGGCTCAATTGCTTCCCGGTCAGTTAGTTTCGCTTCTGGCGTAGTTTACACGTTGAGTTACCGTCCTAACTATGGCCTACCACCTTTCACTCTCCTGAAGAACCCCCAATTGATCGTAGATAAAACGTCGAGTTTTCAATTAACCACGTCACGCTTAGTTCTAACTGACTTTGGCCGTGGAAGCCTACGTTATTGTTTCAATAAGTTTATAGAATAAAGCTATACATGGTGATTGGGGAAGAAGGACTAAAACTGCACGTGAAAATAATATAAAAGCTCGCATGTTCTTTAAGTTCTTATCCAGTTTTCATTTGTTTTGAAGTTATAGTGTAATTATAAATAAACAAAATTTCGTACATTAAGACTTTTTTAATCATAGCGTTCTTTTAATAAATATAAATAATAATAAAAATACTATCGTCTAAGTAAATTTTTTTTTTATTTTTCATTATTCTCAAGTGTATAAAGCTTAGGCGTTAGCATTTCCTTACTTTAGAAGAACGTTCTTGAATTTCTGCTTTACCACAATAATCTTTCTTACAAGCAAAAAATATTTATTATTGCTTTGACAATCATCAAGACAATCGAAATACTTTAATAATAATAAACTAAATAGTTATCATTAAATAGATGAGTAGACCTTTGAGATGTCTTTCTAAATCGACGAAATTTAGAAAGTGTTTTGAAAAACATTCGGAACTTCATCTATACTTCAAAAACGAGTTGAAACTAGTTAAAACGATTATTGCAAATTACTATTCTTAATTTAATCTAAGGTAGGTGTTAAATTACAGCAACATACGTTATTTTTACACGTCTACGATGTATACACGGAGACCTTTCGCTAATTATATTATGACCTATAAAAAGCTAATGAAAAAATAATCGATAACAGCCTGCTGAAATGTATAATTTATTAGACCGGTTGGCGTGAAATTACACAATAAAAAATCAGATCAGCCATATTTTCTTACATAATAAACATCAGAATATTCAGCAATTGCGCTTGTTTCTTTTTTACTTCTTCTTACTAATTTAAAAATTCGTATACACTACTATAATGTTAACGTCTATAAACAGCACGTATAATCCAGATTTAACCACATTATACATTAGAATGTCTTATCTCTTTAATTACAAAAAGGATCAGCTATAAACGAAACCTTCACTCGACTCAACGTCGAAAAAACCGGTATAAGGCAATTGAATGTCTTATCTTTAACGTTTTGTACGATTAAAGAACGTTATAAAGGGTATTAATCAGTTATTTTATTGTACTTATATACGATTACCATATAAGCATTCTAATTAAGTACAGTTCAAAATTATACACAGAACATACTCTAGTAATTTCAATTATCGCATAAAGGAGAGACTTTGCTGAAACAATTTGCTTTAATTTTACAGCACTTTGATATGTTAATCCATTAACCTCATTATTAAATTGAATAACATCAGAAAAAAATGAGTTTTAGATAAAAATATAGATACCTTCAGATACTACATACAGTTAATCAGATTTACGTCTGTAAATTGCTTAGAGTAAGAGGAGGGGGGTGGAGGAAATTGTAATAAACCAACTTTGTATGTTAAATACTGTCTTTATTAATAATAGAAAACATCGTTATACAATTGGATAGGTTTAACGCAAAACAAGATAGATAGATAGAAACAAAAATTCTTTTTCACTGTTTATAATTTGTTATAATTTTCCTTGTCCGTTTACAATTACCCCATTTCTTTAGGCGAAGTAAAGAGGAATAAGCATGGACAGTCCGTATCCCTCCTCAACTTGTTTGTTTATTTTTTTATTTAATAAAATATTCTTCTGGAACATATGTGGAAGCATTGTATTTGCAGTTGAGTTGAATTTTATCTTGCCATTGTATAAGTTTTATATACACTGTTAAATTTTCATTTAACGAAGAAGATGGCCACGAACCTCAATGTTAATAGTGCAATAGAGGTCTGGCATAATTTAGTACCAACCACATCGTGAAAAAAAAAAACACTACATGACTACTTACAAATACCGCATGTTCACCTTATTTTACCTATTATTAATGTCAACATAAAGCAGCATTATGTACGAACATATTTGCAAGGCGCTGTATTTGCGCGTATTACTTTGTAATGTTTCGTTCGTTTCGCGCATAATTAACTTCAACGATAAATTGACTAAATACATACGTTCTACCATCTACATTTCTAATAACACTACGAGTGCAAGATTTTCACACTAACAGATCATTACATTACCGTACTTTGCATGTCAATATTTGCATATTTTTCATATTTAGCTGTAATAACATTTCAAATGGGAATGTTTTACACTAACTCAATTATAGCCTTGATTATACGGTGCTAACTGTCCTTCCGACCTCTTTAAGTTCGCTAAGTATTTGCTTGTCTAGTACGCGATACATACTGGTTGTAGTTATTCAGGGAGTACAATAACCTTGCTGACACTGAAAGCTTATCAAAATATTCTTTTTCGTACACGTCCGCTTATACATACCAACTAGCAAATGCTCTTTAGATAAAAACGTATTTATTGTAACAATCAAGTGGCAGTACTTGCTTTTAGCGATTACTTGTGTTTTATTTAAATCTCCCGAATCAAATTATCCGGGAAATAAATGATTATTAGACACGTCTCTCACAACATGCGAATTCGTGTCTACGTCGGTGCTCAAAATTGCGATCGCTTTTATTCAACATCCTCATACACGAACTCGTTGAGCCTTACTTGTCCGGTTTTGGTACTTGCAAAATAATGTGCTCACAATTATGAATTGGTATGAGACAATTAAAGCAAATTTGACATACTATTATGCTGGCATTTATCAATTATTTATCAAGAGTCTCTTGCCATAATGTTCGACGTTCGGAACACTTCATGAATCCAGACGTCCTTAGCAAACTGGAATACGCTCGTATGGAATCCCATCTACATTGATCGTACCCTAAGTCTTGCTCGTCTGCACCGTAAATTTTTGAAACTATTGTCATTCAGGATTGATGGAGTTTAGCCACCAAAACGTGGCTCTAAGGGTGATTTATTGCGATGATACGGCAGAAAACCTTTGTCCTAGCGACGTGATAAGATTTTTATTGAACATTCTTCACAATAGAGTTGACTGGGAATTGCTACTATCTCGCGTTTCACTCTATATCCCTTGCTTAGCATCCAGATACCTTGCAACGTTCTTAATCCGAACTACACACACAAATGTACATTCCCAAGCTGTAGTTTTGGCAACGTCCAGCAATGCTAATAAGGTTCGTGAAGGTACCGTTGTGCGAAGCTAATTTATGTTTGATATTTCTTTTTTATTCAGTATTATGGGCCCTACCAGTTCCTTTTTTTTTTACAACATTTCAAAATTATTTCGAATCGCCCTGTATAGTTGTATAAAATCAACTTCATTTATTATCTAAATTATTATCAGTTGTTTACTACAAATATTTCATTCACACTTTAATTTTATTTGGAATCGAGAACGATACGTGTTTAGTCATACGTACAGAATAAGTCTCACTTGTTACGTTGAAAATGTTCGCATTTTTAACCCATCCAAGGCTTTTATCTGAAACAGAAGCAGTTCGAAGACGTTCAGTACCGTTTAATTGAGGCTTGTTATGGACAAAACTCACAGAAAAAAAGTGAACTATTTCTGTTCTTCCATCAGAAGTTATAACGATAGTCATGCGCCCCATTTTGTTTATATAAATACACAAATGTATGCCGTGGCAATGCCTTCAACACGAGACGAAATGATTCAAGAGTACATCATCTTTTGACGGAGATATTCAAGGCCAGCTGCGTTGCACAACGTGGCATAGTTTCGATGGAGACTGGAACCTGCGAAACACGTTATTTAATGTGAAAGATGTAAACCAGACTGATGGACGCCTGAGCAATTGCCTTTACCGACACGCATACAGATGGAATAGAAATAAGATTTTTTTTTCATGTGTTCTTCTTTCTCTTGTTCTTAATTCGGACGGGATTTCCAATTTGGATGTTGTGAAATACTCTCTGAGTGCTCTTCATTTGGTTGTCGTATTATTATAGTTTCTATAATAGTTTCGGCTATTTATACAACGTATCCGCCGGGTGAGTGGATGAAAAATTCCTTTTATGGGCAATTTGGAGAATAAGTTTTCAAGAAAACTTTACCGAGGCAAGTTCTTTACAACGTAGAATTCAGCTTCCGCTGCAATCGATATAAGTTTGTTCCTTTACTGCTATACATTATCACATTATTGAATATTTGTATTTAATTCGCTTCAATTTTCTTGAATATTCCCTGTATCCATCTATCTTGTTTACTTTGTTGTTTTCGATAGACAGTATAATATCCAACAGCAACAAATTAAAGAAAACAACAAGGAGAAGGCGAAACAAAAATATAAAGCCGGTAGGATGCAATCAATAGCTTCCATTATTTTTCCAAAGGCGCAAAATACAGAAGAAATTGAACTGAATTGTCGACAACATTAAAAGCTAGCAAAGAAAAATCTAACATCTTATTTTTTGCAAACGCCAACTGTGGTCGTTCAAAAGTTAGCAGCGGCAGGACGAAGTACTTTCAAACCCCGTTGCGCAATTACAATATGGAACTGTTAAAAGTTTTTTCTAATCACTTCTGCAGTTTCGCTTATGAAAACTTATTTTGTATCTCACGCCGATCCTACACTTTTAATTTACGATTCCGTGTTCTAGTAGGCAGAAACGATAAGCGACATTATGAAATAGACCAATAAAATAAATCGTCTTTCATCGGAATGCATTCAAGTTTCAACGAGGTACATACGTCTTACCATATAAAGCTATAACAGCTTGTATGATACAGTATCGACTAGAAAATCTCAATTCTCCAGACGCAGGACAGCATTGATTTATACCAATCGAAATTGCTTTTGCATACAATTTGCAGCATGGTCGCACGCATGTCCTGCATAAAGCTAACCAATAAGCACCTATTGAATACACCATTTGTCAAGATAACCATCTGAATATCTGCTGTAAATAAATCAATTCACAATCACAACTGTAATTAGGTGCAAAAATTTGTATTCCACATTGCGAACATGAATTGGCGATGTTATTTCGACATCTTCTTCAGTATCAATTCAATGCAATATAAATACACACCGCTTATTTGAATTCTGAGACATGTAAATACGAAAAGAACAACTTGACAACAAGAGGTGTGGGAATTTATTCAAATGAAATTCTACGCTGAACACCCATTATTGTCTGTTTGAAATCCACGTGTTAGCGTTGACATGAAACCATTCGCCTATGCACACTTCGTCGCTCTAGCACCGCAAGAGAAGTGTTGAAACGTACAGACACATACATGTATATTTATCCAAAGGCTATCAGCATAAGGCTAAAATATAACAATACGTTATAATAGTGCTTTAAAAACCAAGTTTCTTTAAAGCACAAGTTTAAAAAACTGGTAGCCAAGCTTCGAATTTTTTTTGATGAATGAGTGCTTTAATGTCTTATAAAAGCTGTTTGCTGTAACAGATACCAATTGAATGGAATTGATAAAAAAATAACAATTTTCGTCCAAAAAAAATTATGCACAAACTTTTTTTTCTTAAGTTATCGCAATTACCAGATCCTCAACTTTACTTTACGGGCCATTGCTTTAGAAGATCCAATGCTATGCATGTAACTAACAGAAGGTGTAGGTGATCTTTAGGTGGTTGGAAGAGCTCGGCCGTTGCTGAAGGATACGTTGCCTCTCCCTTAAAAAATAATTTTGATGCTTGTACAGGTATCGTGCTGTGGAAATTGAACGCCCAGCATACTTGAAATTGTGCAGAACTTGTCCTCTAAATTGCTCACGCACTAGATGAACACGCTGTATACATACATTAATATAGTAATTCCTTCGAATAATATTTACTACAAAATAATTTCAGCGAATTTTGTTCAAGGTTCGTGAGAAAGCCATAAAAAAAGAACGAATCTTTATTATAAACGTTACAAAATAATATTTACAATGGGGAACTTCTACCGTTTCAGGTATTATTCGTTTACAATTCGTATTCGTTGCAACCTATAAAATGTACAAGAAAGATTAGTTTTTGGGGCTGCAATTTTGTTGATGCATGAGCGATATAGACGCCTTTCTAATCCATCATTAAAATCAATAAAGATATAAGCTACTACATATATATATCCTAATTATATACCCACGAACAATATATCTATTAGATATTTCTATAGTTAGCTACATATATATGTAGTTAAGGTTTTTGTTGTAGAAGAAGCAGTGCTGCACAACGTTATTTCATTTCTGCCATCCATACCTATAAAACTCATTTTCTATTGCGTGGTATCCAAATTGTACGGCAACTCCTACTTCAGGTTAAATGAATATGGTCATAAAAACAACGTACTGTAATTAACCACTATTAAACTGACTAACACTCTAATTCTAACACATGAACGTATTCTTTGCATTCATCGATTTCACAACGTCTTCATATGTAGAATTGGGAAAATGTACAATAATTAGCGGTTTGCAGTTGTAAAATTTATTTCGAAATCTGGTGATTTAGAATTCTTCTTTGCTAATAGCACTCGTAACACTAACGTTTTTATTTCATTTTAATTTAACTGTCGAAGTATGAAATGCCATCGGTATTAACTAATTATGAGTGCTACGTAAGTCCTACGTTATCTTTTTTAAATAATAATAATAAATACATAAACTTCTGGAGTGAACTCATTCAACTACATTCAACTTTTAACAAAACTTGTATTGGACGGATGTCTCATCATGAATAAAAGGCTAGATCCTGAATAAATCGTTTAAAACAGATATGTTAAAAGCTGCTATTAATTTCAACATAAGATATATCCAAAATTGTTTTCGTTTGCATCGTATTGTGGTGCACACACATGCTGCTTCCTTAAAATCTCCTGCGACATACCAGCGTGTATCGAAGTCACATATTGCAGTCGCGCCGTTTACAATCGCAAGCAACTGCAGTAGAAAATCGCCCTTACATAGATTAAAACTTTATACGTTGAAAGAGGTGAATGTAGAACTTGTTTTCACTGTGAATGAAGGTGGTACCACCGAAACATGGTTCGGTGTGCCGTGTAAGGACTAGCAATGTCAGAATGAGGGATGATGCGACGTTGTCGATAGTTTTTCCTAATATCATCGATGACTCCTGACTGCATATCATTCAGCATTAACTGTTTTCCAATCCTTTAAAGCAATGCTTGCGATATGTCCAGTGTAACGAAAGAAACAAACATTATTTTCATGGGAGTGCTTCGTAAGCAGACAGATTTTGTTGGATTCCGTTCATTCGAGAACACCCAAACAATTATTTGGTGCTTAGTTTTCGGCTCGTACGAATATATTCCACTGTCGAATTTTTCGAGTATTTTCTCACGCCAATTAATATGAGCCTCTTTCTGTGCTTGGATCAAATTATCTCTTTCACACCTAAATGATCATGCAAAGTCGAATGTGCTGTAGATATCCTACAAGTCATTCCGATCCTCAATCATATTGCGCAACAACAACCGATTTTAGTCAACCTTCATGAAATTTATCGCTGACGAAAGCAGGGCAACGACAAAATTCTGCACAACAATTGTAAACATGTTTGCTTCATTATAAAATGTGGAACGAAGCAATTGTTGTGTTTGGCCTACTACTACTAAGTCAAAAAAATTATCCAGCAAAAATCTTTATGGAAAATTTAATTCTTTTTCACAAAACAAACCCTTACTGTAAATAAACTACTCAGACGGTATCTGCGCTGTCATTGCTTCAACAATAATTTTCTTCAAATTCAAATTTTACGAAAAGAATAGTCCCAAATCTCAATAGTGCCGTCTAGCGGTACTATTAATGTTAGCCTCGTAATTATTAATCATTTTACTTTAAAAACGTTTGGGCTAGTGGTGTCCTTTGATTCCTCTAATAATTCTACTCTTTTGACTTCTGTGGTTCGCATGGTCACAAGAATTCTTCGAAATAGTCTCATTTTACATCAAAATTTATTTATTTTAAAATTTGTTTATTACTGCTTTACATTACTTCAATACTAGTAAATTTAAAATTTTAAAGAAAAAAAATCATTCGTCAACAATGTTTAAAGAAAAAAATATGTGAAGATCCAAGCACCTGCAAGTAACCAACTCATGGAGAAAATCATTCGTCATCTCCCCGAAAACCTTCCTAACTAACGTATTTTTTAAAATTAATTAAAAGCATTGACAAAAATAATGTTTTAACTGCTGAAAAATGCTTTATAAAAGTCTTTCATAGGCTTGCAATGGGAACTTTCTGATTAGGCAACTCACCATTTGAAAATAGTTACTTTGGCTTAAAAAAATGGCTTAATACACTATTCTAATATATATTGTAGTTAACTAAACACGGTTTTAGGTATGGCATCTCAACAATATCTGATTACACTAAATAAATTTACTACCCAACACAAATATTTACCACTTCGTAAAGATATAACACCTAATAAACAGATTAGAACTTCAAACAAATGTAAAATACAATTTATGACATAATGGCCCATGAGCCAGCTAGAGAATAATCTCGTTTACTGGAATTCGACGAAATATGTTTACAGGTAAAATTCGACCCAATTACCACTATCTAAAGCAATTTCAAATTCTTTTACAATTGTTTTCAACGAATTCATGGCATCTATTGATTTATACGTCTATTAGAACGACGTTAATTTACAAGGAATTCATTATCGTCTTGTTAAAATTCCATTAATTATGCACGCACCAGTGTATATAGACAATTATCCATTCCTTATTTTTATTCGAATTTAATTAAATGGTACTTACGATTGTCGTTTAGCGCAACACTTAGAATTAGTTTAGCACTTAATTTGGGCGCTTACAGACAAGCCTCAATTATATGTTTAAGCCAATTTTCACGATTTGTTAAAAACTGCTTCAATACGGAATATTTCTATAGGAATGTCGTA
The DNA here is from genome assembly GCA_902654985.2 of Oryctes borbonicus. Classification (NCBI taxonomy): domain Eukaryota; kingdom Metazoa; phylum Arthropoda; class Insecta; order Coleoptera; family Scarabaeidae; genus Oryctes; species Oryctes borbonicus. Next base: position 5,415,735 of record LR736868.1, read on the forward strand.
TCTCTTGTAAACGCGTATACCTACGTCTTGAGAAATTATCATTATGGACATAGGAGAAGGGTCTTTGAAAGTGCTCCGTATTAGCACATAAATAAAATGCCGACTCATGAGAAAATAAACTCAACTCCAAGTACCATATATGTACAGTTGCTGTACTTTGCAGAAACGTTGTGTCCTCTTAAGTACGTTTCAACAATTTTTTTCGTACACCGAGGAATACGATCATTATCGTTTTATATGCTCCCCATTTTTTAGATTATTTGTGATGAAGTGCCGCCGGTTGGCCTTGAAAAATAAACTATAAATTGTGTAATTTCAAACATGCGAGATATCATTACTTGCTTACTAAGTAATTATTTTAGTTAATTCGCAGTACATTTTCCTATATAATTAATTAATTACTGAACACTCCGCTTTAATATTTTGCAAACTCAATGAAAATTTAATCTCGACAAACACGTTTAATTCAAAAGTATTAAATATTGCACAAGTATGTTCAATCAATCATTGTCAATTTAGTATATTTGACCTATTCCCCTGCAATCTTTCTTACTTCCACCCATTTCACTCCTCTTATTTCGGCGGCCGTGCAAGCTTTATCCTTCCAGAGACTTCTAGCTTGTTCTTTCTTTTTTATTCCAGAATCTTTGGATTCAGGCACTTGCTTTACTAACCTTTCCTCCCACGTCCTCATTATATACCGTACACTGAGAGAACAGTCCTATACTTAACAATTTGTATTTATATTCAATGAATTCTGAATTTCATACTTTATATTCAAAAACAATTTTGCTTATAACAGTTAAAAGTAAAATATCTTCACTTTTAATACAAAAATGAATTATTTTTTTCATATATCTTTAAAATAAATCTCTAAAAAATAAAGAGTGCTTTTAATTTTTAGATTCCCGTTTTTAGTTTCAAAGAAACCGACCATGTCACATCTTGTCAGTCTGACACGTGGGACAACGTTTCTTGATTTGTAGCGAATAAACCGATATGCATAATGATATGAAAGGAAGAGAGGGAAGGGTTAAAATTGGCGATAAAACGATTTACTAGTATATAAAATAGTAGCAGAAATGGAGGAATGGTCCGTTGGGGTTTTCCTCGTTTGGCTGCTCTGTTTCAAAGCAAGTAAAACGATAAATAGACATTCATTGTAATAAAACAGATGTTCATATGTACTTCTGTTGATATGATTTGGGCGCAATGCAAAACATTATGTGGAAGTTGTTTAGACGGCGTTTGATGCATTCGTTGATTTAGCTCAAATCTCACTCGGAGAGGATACAAATGCTCATGCTCTAATAATATTGTATATTGTTCTACTATCTTTGTATACCTTCATATAAACAAATAAATGTGTGTTCGCATGTAAATCTCTCTCTTGACTCGTGATTTGCTTCCGCCGGCCTGAAATACCAACACTGGTGCGGCTACTTTTATAACCAGGCATATGTAATAATAATAACAATAATAAAAATAATCCATCCCAATAGCTTTCGGCAATTACAGGAAGCATCGGCCGGCCATGAATTATTATTACGCCTACACCCGTAGAGCGTCTTAACATGTCTCAGCGTTCGCCAAATTTGGAGAAACTAACGGAAAACTTGAAAAAATCTCGCATTTAAAGAATCGCATCGATCAGCACAGAAACGATTGTAATTCCAAAGACGGTAAAAGCATATTATTTAGCACGTTTCACAAATTTTGAAACAGGCAGCAATAATCGAAAAAACATAATAACAGTGCTGGCCAAGCAAATATCTTTTCAATTCTTCATAGATTTGAAAATTTGAAACATTTTTTTTGAATCGCTATTTTGTTTTAGGCTATTGGACACGTTAGCGGTTGCCATGTGAACCCCGCAGTTACGTTGAGTCTCTTCGCAACTGGTGATTGCAAATTAATACGATCCTTCCTCTACATCGTGGTTCAATGCTTGGGAGCAACAGCTGGATCCGCATTGCTGATGGTAAGCATAAATGAAAGAGATTTTACGACTCCTTCAATCTCTTATTCGCGGTTATTATATTTTATTTTCATCGAATTCGATATAATTAGATTACAATAAACGGTTCGTATCATAGTTCATGGTAGATAAGGAACATTGTACGTGTGATTCATGCCTTTGTACATAATCTTGTTAATAATCTCGCCATTTACTTTCTGATGTATTTTACAGTATATAAATATTATACGGCTTTGGATTGAGAAAAACAGCAGGTCTGATATATTAATTAAGGAAGGATTATAACATCGTTTCTGTTCTGGTATTCAACAATTGCCTATTTGAATCTTTAGTGACGCAGATGCGCTATAATGGCCATTCTAAGAAACGTGCTAATATCCTAAATCCAGAATCGGCGCCTTTTTAACAATCCTTTACAAGACCCACGGTTATAACGAACGAAATAGCTTAAAAACTCCGTTGGGTCGCTCACCATAGATACAAAAAAAAGACCTGGGATTGCTCCCATTTTCTTTGTCTGGTTCTCATCTATCACATGCAATTAGTATAATTGCGATAAAGCCTCGTTGACACGCCGGTGTTTTATATTTTACATATTTCCAAAAAGGCAAAGTTTAGGATCATCAAATATTGGAGAAGTCGTATAGTTGCAGACATTTCCCATATTTCTAACACATACCACCTGCATATAGCATTTTATATAATTATGTAACGACATCGAGCACAAGCTTGTTAAAAACAATTTTTATAATTTGTGAGCAATTTGTATATTTTAAAAACGAACTGTTAATACCAACCGGCATTTCGAGCATTCAAAGAGAAAGCTACACGCGCTTATCTGTCAGTTTAGATAATTTATCGATTATTAAACGATCAAAATTCTTCAATTATTGCGCACGATGAACATCTCGTGAGTATCTCACGTCGCATGTACAAATAGTTATTTTGCGGCGGGGATGCAATAAGTGCCTGAAAATCATGCCTTTTGTACATGTTTGGAGTATTCTAGTTTAATTTTCAACATTATTGTTCGTAATAATAGGCATCGGGAAAATAATCACATAATTTTAGTATTTGCCTGGGTGACGTAGTGAATTATTTGTGATTTTATTTATGACAGGTATTACTAAGTTAATCTTGTCGATTTAAAGCAATATTTTATCGCAACGACGGCCGCCGGGAAGATGTGCACGTAATTCTTTTCTAAGTGATTTTAATGGCTAATATTTCCAAACATTAAAGTTGGGAACTCACATTGGAAAAGAAAACACTTAACATTATATATTTATTTCCAATTGTTTATACAGGTTGATTCACTTTCCATCTTCACCGAAGGAATCTCACTTATTATTGGACATAGAGGGTGGCATAGTAGGTGTGTTTGTTATGAACCCACAAAGAAAATCAACCTGATTGATCACGTTCGGTTATACGCATTGTCTTCATCCAAAATTATTGTAATACGGATCTCATCGATTATCTACTGCCTGGCAAAAATATTGTTTTTGTAAATTAAAATATGAATATACCCACATGCTTTAAATGTTTTATGGGTTACAGTGAAGTTCGTAAAATGTATTAATTCACTGAATAGTCACTGGGTTTTGAATGTAAAGAGTATACGCGGCAAGGCCAAGTACTATGCATTGTACATACATTTACTGAATCTATTAATGGATCAGAGAAAAGAATTGGTCAAATTTACCAAATTATGCAGATTCTGGAATCGTCAGCAAAAATACAGAGCACTATGGCGCAGTATAGAATCCCAAACAAAATTGGGGAAAAAAGACAACGAGATCGTTTGGAATTAAACGTTTGAATGCGGATTTTAGGAAATCGTCTCATAGGACCAAGTTATGAGAAGTTGTTAAATAACAACTACAGCATTTATGGCACCAAGGCGGGGCACCAGCTCACAATGCGGCAATTGTCACTAATCACTTAAATTAAGAATTTCCAAACCGTTGAATTGGAAGATTGGAAGATTATTTTTCATTGGCAGTTACTACAAATAATACTTATAAACTTGATATCCCACAAAACATTGAAGAACTTGGAACCAGACTCCTTTGGAGTAATTCCTGAAAAAAACATACCATTGCACGATTATGCAATAATGAAGATAGGCATTTATTTGAACATTTACTGTAATTTTTGGTTTATTGTTTTTGTTTTTTATCATTATTACTGCAATTGTTATTTTCATTTGTTGTTACAACAACACACCTGCAATTCATCATTTACGCGGCTTGCTAAACGATCCATTCTCGATCAAGCTTCTATCAAGACCTAGAAAAATAGTGCGATATGGACGATGACGTCCAGGAATTATAACATAAAATTCATCAACTTTGGCTAATTTAAACCAACTCACTATCTCTATTAATAAGCAACATCCCCCATGATATGTAAACAAATCCGGATTAGTTTTTCTCAAAATTTTATGACTTTAACATCTAAAAATCTACGACCTCGCACCTTCTCAAACTAGAAAATTATATATTTCCAACAGAAAATAATAAAAGTCTTCCAGATTATTGGACAATAAACAAAATAGCATCGTATGATTGGTTAAACGGATTTTTGTCACGTAATTCGTAGCACTCCAAAGGTCACAAGTTTAAAGCAACATCATTTAATTTTTTTTTTTAATTAATCAAAACCAAATTTCAAATATCTTCGCAAATCTTCTTAATTTCATTAATTATAACTTGTAATAGCACTATTGTGCTGAGTATACCGTCCTTTGATTATTTCTCTCTTTTTTAATTGCGTTATTATGTTTTACAACCCTTCAGCCGTTAAGTTATTTTAGCTTATTATTGTTGCATTCAAATTTGGAACTTTGGCTTCGATTTCTAGATATCGCGTTATTGTGTAATTAAAACACTCTATGTAAAAAAAAAAGATGACCGATAAACCAGCATATTTTTATTCCAAACAGGTGCCCTCACTTACAGTACAAAGTGGAACATGATAGCTATCTCAATCTCGTCTACTTAATAATAATCACGTTAGCACGAATTTCGCCTCTTACGAATATCACCTTATTAGGAGGCTTACTTTCATTATGTAGAAGTTTCAATCAGCGAAAATTAAGTTAGTAACATAATTTTCTATATTGAACTCCTTTCAAAACATACATCATTGGCGAGCGATGTATCTTCGTGCGAGATTGGTTTTAAATTTCCACCGAGCCTTTTTTTTATGTTTCAATCGTCCTACTTAACTACTTTATGAATATCGATCCTTTTTATTAATAATATTTTTTTGTTGTAATTATAAATTATATGAAGATCGTAAAATGGTGATAATAGCGCAAAAGAAAGCGTACGTTATATAATAAATAAATACATATACATATTGCAAAAAGCAACCAAATTATTAATGTACTGTAAGATCCAAACGCTTCCGCGTGAATTTGAAAGAGAAATCTCGCCGTTCGCGTTCTAGACACTGAACTTGATGGCCAGTGACGCGAAACAAACAATGTCGATTCTAGACACGCGTGAGTGACCCTCTCGTATCTTACAACATTCGGTGGCAATTCATACACATTAATATTGCTTTTACTGTTTGTGCATGAATCTGCTCAAATTCGCTCGCCATTGTATTGTAACATTATAAAATTGAGCAATTGACTAATTAACGACGCAATTTTCACTGCGTAGATTCGGGCGCATCAAATAGAATACTTTCGCAGCAAATTCCAAATAATAACATTTATACGCCCCCTCTTTATGTTAGCGTGTCACAAAACTCCGCGTTTGAATTAACCTTGGTCCTGAAATAAGTTTTTTACATAACAACACTTGAATTTGCATAACAGGTCTTCTTCCAAAGGCGAGTCGAACTAAAAAGGGCCGATTGTCTCGGCGTCATGTTTCGCGCTGGTACCGACGAAATGACGTAGCGCCTCATTAACTGAGAGTAGGTGTGAGTTCCGGCCGAGGGTAGAACTATCTTGGACATGTATCAGCGGATATTGTTCATTTGTTTTATTTGCTTAGAAAGTACTGTCCAAGAATGAAGTTCGGATAAATATGGGTTGGTCTAGAAGAGATTGTCTTAACCATCCAGATGAATTCTTCTACGTTTGTGGTGAATTTACCACGGATAAACAAAGGCAAAATATCATCGATTTTATAAAGAAGACGTATTTTTCTTATTTTGGTTTTGCAATTGGAAAACGTGATAAGTCTTGGGTTCCCCATAAAGTGTGTAAAACGTGCGTGGAATCTCTACGGCAATGAACAATAGGAAAGAGAAAAAGCTTAAACTTTGGTGTTCTTTTGTTACTGTTACTTAAGAACTTCTTGGGTAACAATAAGCCAGAACATTATGAAGAACTCGTACAAATTATGTTGATTAATTTTTAAAGAATTATAAAAACTAGAGGCAAGCTGCTCTAATAACGGAAACAATAAAATCACTGCTGGCCTGTGTAATTAAAATCTAAATAATATCATTTTAACGCGTTTCCTAATACCACGTCATATATTTCTAATATTTTTTAGAATTTCCGCCAATTACGTTAAAAGAATTTGTTGTTCGTCTTTTAGGTTGCAACACCTTCCGAATTCCAAGGAAATCTAGGCGCAACGACACTGAACACCGAATTAACACCTGCTCAGGGTTTCTTCTACGAAGCCGTCCTCACATTTTTATTGATATTTGTTATTCACGGAGTATGTGATCCTCGACGAAAAGATATCAAAGGATCTGCTCCTCTCGCAATTGGCTTAGCAATCACAGCATGCCATTTAAGTGGAGTAAGTTTACAAGAAATGTCGGCATATTTATTCCGATATGAATAATAATCTTTTCATTTTTAGATAAAATACACCGGCTCTAGCCTTAATCCCGCTAGAAGCTTTGGCCCGGCTGTCGTAAAGAATAACTGGGCTGATCACTGGGTAAGTGGATCGGTTTAGAATAAATTGTTCTTCATTTTTGTATGACTTTTAAACCTTAGATTTATTGGGCTGGTCCAATTGTCGGTGGTCTCGTCGCCGCGGTCATGTACAAATTCCTCTTTAGAGTTCGAAAAGATGAAGATGATGAATCGTTCGACTTTTAAAACTGAAGTCGATCAACGACCAATAAATCATATCTCATGGATTTCACATATCATTTTTACCATCTCACCGTATACAATATTAAATATTTGTATTTTATATACTAGCTTAGCGTAAGTAGCTTTAGTATTTGTGTATAAAGTGTTAATTAAACAATAATAAAGATGTTATTTTTATTTTATTTATAATAATAATGCTCGAAAATGAAAGCCCACTAATGTCCTGGAGGTTTTCTAAAGTATAGATTGTAATATTGTAAATACACCTAAGGAATATTCGTATTCTGTATATGCCTATAGTGGTTATTTTCAAAATAAAATAGTTACAATATGTATCGTACTTAATGGTTCACCTTTCATATTAGTACATAATAAAAATCCTATTACATTTCGAACAATAAACTCAATCGCAAAAAACAATATACAGATTGTCCCGATCTTCCCACGTTGTAAAATTTGAATTGTCTACTGTATAATTGCTTCAACGTCAACATTTTCAGATAATATAATAGACACCAACTATAGCTATCTTTCAAAAATATTTCTGGATAAGTAGCAAACCAAGGATCCACTTTATTTTGAACACCCTGTGTTTTATTCCAGTATTAGTTTCTTCATTTAAAAATAAACTAACGTAATGGGGACTTATGACTATTTGCAATCAACTAAATGTAAATATATCTATTTTATTCAAAAAAATCCCAAATCCAAACAAATTTTATCGTAAATATTTAGGAGCTATTCAGGTTTTACCCTTTAGTTGGCTTCTTAGATTGTATTGTTAGTGTTTTTAATTTCGTATTTACTTTTTTAAGACATAAATATCAAGAACAAATGTATTCTGTGTGGGAAGAATCCCATAGTATGGAAAATATTTTATTTCCCAAAGACTTTTGAAGATTATAATTAACAATGTACAGATACTGTACTGCTCAAGATGCTACGTAAATATAAATAAATATATATTATCCCCAGCATAGAAGTTAAAAGTAAAGGTCCCTCTAGTGGTTGAGAGCTCGATTTCTGGAGCGGTAATTCTTTCTCCGACCTATTATCCAAGGAACGAAGAAGTTAAAGTCCAGCCAACGACGGTAGTAGTGAAACGGAACCATAACTTTTCTTGTATTCCATCTCCTCATTTCGCAATTGTATATGACCCTTATAAAACCATGGGTTTCTGGGGTCCCCATGAGCCCTCTGCACTTACGCTTGTTCCGATTGGAAAAAAGTCCAAATTTTTCAATATTTTTGAAAATGGTGCTTTAACTGCCACACAGAGTCTTCAGAAATATTATATGTATATGTATTTTTAATAATGGTTTAATTCGACTCAAAATCAAACTAATTCACTACATTATTATGAATTCTATATTTCATTATGTATTAAAATTTAACAAAAAAGTGTTTGTTTTATCTTTTTGCTAATTAGTAGTCGCTTTTCAATTTTAAATATGTAACAAGCTAACAAAGCAAAAGCTCCCAAGTTAATATTCGAGTTTGTGTTTAAATTTGGCGCTTATTTGTACAAATTATTTGTTACTTCTAGTAACTTTTGCTATGCACGCAGTGTCACCAAATTAAATTTTGTTTAGAGACGTTAAAAAACCTACGAACATAACTTAAAAATAGAACTTTCTAACACGAATTTTAAGCACTTTCCTTTAAATTAAAAAAAAAGAAAGACCATTATGGAATCTGCGAAACAAGGGTTCTCCGTTAACTCGTATCTAAATCCCTAAATCGATGAGCAGTGTTCGGAACTGCAGTTAACAGAATATATCAATAATAGAGGACTTTCCAATCATTATTTTGGAGAAAATATGTTTGGTGAGGTTTACGAGAAGGTATTATTGAAATATTTGAATATATTAAACATATTATGCCTATCAAACCTACTACCACGGATGTTGAAGCCACGTACAGTGACATTTTTATGTTTTGTCTCCCATTGAGACGATGTATCTATACTTTCTACCACTCGTAGTCGTACGCTGGGAATATTGTAACATTCGCAAGTAGATTTTATTATTCCCACTTCTACTTTATGATGGGTATTCCCCAATAAATGCGGTCGTGTACTTTTTTTTTTACTAAACCAGAATGCTCAGCCTTGTCACGCGGAAGATAGTATCGATATTTTGTCGTTGCAAGGGGGGAGACAAAACATAAGCCGGCTACTGTACATTTGATACGAATCCATACGTGGAAGTAGGTCCGTGCCATATGGTTAGACTGTTACTTTATATCATTTAGTAAGAAGGTCGCATTTTACCTTCGTTTATGATTTTGTTTGATCTTGCATGTTTTGAAATTAATGAAACTTTGTTTTAAAAATGTTAATATTTGTTTCTATTGATTTCCCTTGCTTTGATCAATTGTCAATGCACTATTTACTAACAATAATAAAAAATTAATCAAACTTGGCGTGCATTTATAGATATAGGAATATGATACAGCATCAGGATGAGCAGTGGATTTCAGTTTTTCAAAATTGACCGACCTGCGCGTGGCAATACTGCATTCTCTGACTGTTTTTTTTACAGCTGGTGCCATCTATGAAAAAGTTGCTAAATCGTGGAAGCTGTTCAGAACAGCACCAACCAACAGTTATCGACCGAAACTAAACATGCGCAGACTCGTCTATGCTACAGATCACTAAATTAACATCAATATCACTAAATGTAGTTTGACAGTAACCGTTAATTTCAAAAGTTAAATAATAAACAAATCATTTAACAATGGGTACAAAGCCAACACCAAGACGATCATCAATTTTAAATCTTGATGTTCTCGAATGTAAGAAGTGCACGTGATGTAGACAAATTATTTAATTGATTTTTCTAGATGAAGATGAACTCGAGAAAGAATTGAATTTTCCTCCGGAATATAAGCAACGTTTAGAAAAGGAAAAAAATGATTGGCTAGATACATTACAAGCATTCAGAGATGAATGGAAAGAATTGAAATTGAAAGTAAACAACCAAAGAGACTTGTCTATAAAAGTAGAAATGTCATCAAAAGATTTAGAGTTTTTTGACCAAACGCTTTATTATGACTGCTTAAGATCCGTACAAGATGTATGTACAAAATTCGAATGCTTGATGAGTAAGAAAGAACAGCAAGAGTTTATTAACAAAAAAAATGAAAATAGACTAGTGCAAAATTTGTAGTATTAAACTGAATTAGGATACAATATAATATATTATTTGTTTATATTAAAGTTCTTCCTTTTATTACTTTTCCTTTCTTTTAATTCCATGTATTCTTTCCTACTTATACTCGATCTCACTTCCAAGATTTGCCTAACCTTTTGAACTATTTCCTTTGCAATATTCGGTTCTGATTCAAAGTCATAATGTTTATAACTTGCCGAAGATGGTGATTGCCAAATCATACTGCTTCCACCTGCAACATAATCATATTGTATGAACATGTACAAGGCAAACTTAAGCAACAAAGATACTAATTTCAAAGCTAAACGCCGATTTCGATTAATAAATGCTAGTAGCTTCTAGAATGGATCAGCAAGAATATTGTACAAAGAACGTATTTAATTATAATTATTGTAACAGGCAATTTAACATTCGTTTAATTGAAATATTCACTAGCAACGGCACTAAACTAGAAATACAAGTTTTTCAATGGTTTACAATATTAAGTAATTGAATATCTAAAAGCATACCTGTATCAAATGAACTAGATGAAGATCCATAAGAGGAGCTGTAGATTATTCGGAAGACAGTTCTATTTTCTTTACTTTTTTCTTCGATGATATCGCACCACACTACAGAATCCATGTGATGACTTACTGCTTTTTGTCGAACTAACGCAAATTTAGAACTTTTATGTTGCACCGGATCAATCTCTATCTTTTCTCCGCTAATTCCCAAGTGTATTTCAATTTTAGATCGAACCTTGTTGATAATGAATACTTGGAAGGACTTGTATAGCTGAGATTCCATGGTAGTTTTATGTACTTCCATTAGAGCAACGGATTCTTGAAGCGCAGTTTCTGAATAATGCAATTGTTATATTCACATTTCCCATCTGTATCTCTTTTACAATACCTTGCTTTAACGTTGCACTATCATTTTTGATTTCGCAAAAAATTTGCTCGCTCACATCAAAACTAATTCTACCATTTTTGTGTTCTACTAAACTTAAATATGTAAACGAGAATTTTGCGACACATTCTTTTGGATCTAAACAGGGAAAATCTCTATCTACTTCTCCATCATCCTCGGTAAGATATAAGCCATAATGTGTAACGGGTTGCAATGGAATATCACCATGAACTGTACTGAAATAGGTCGAAATAACAAATTTCAAGTTCGTTCGATATGGATAGATATTATATGTAGTAATTATACAACCTCCCAAGAAATAAATTATTTATAAAATAATAAATTATTAAAAATATCTAATATCTGTGAAATACATAAATGAACAAAGGTAAAATGATCAATAATGATGATGATGATAATGATGACAAAGGTAATACAAAAGTAAATTCAATATTTCTAATAAATTAGGCGTTAGTGATTGTTGGCAGCTGTAAAATAGTCATGGATGCTGTTGTATCATTGAGTTTATTCTTGGTATTTCAGTTAGCTTTTAAAGAAGCTACGGGTACAATCATTGTCTGAAGAACCTGATAGTATGACTGGCACAATATCAAGACTAAACTCAACGAGAAAGCAACATCCAGAATAGTCTTCTGCAATATATGACGGCTATCTCATTTATATTGTATTACCTGCATTTCAATAGAATCAAACCAATAAATTCCTCTATCTTCGCTGCGGCTATACAACACACAGTCATGGGATAATTTCGTTGCTCTTCGGGTAACATATTTAGAAAAATTTTATATTTTCTTGTCGGAATGCCTATTTGGGCGCTTCCATCAAACTTTGCATATTCCATATATGGATTTCTAGGAAGGTTTTCGCATTTTTCCAATTGCTCCGCTAATAGAGATTTCTTACATGGAACAATAGGTTTTACAGTCTTTTTCGAGAATAACTCGTCATTTTCCGATTGGCTTAACTCTTTAGATTCCTCCCATTTAACGTGCTTTATTTTAGCGGCTCTCTTCCTGGCTTGATCCATCTTCTCTATTCTCTGTGCCGTATCAGTTCTATGTCTACCAAATTGAGCATCAAATTGTAAATCGTATGATTCGTGTTCTACCTCATCCTCGTCTTCATCACTTTCTGGAGGATCGGTGTAACTGTCCAGTCTTTCAATTAGTTTTCTCGGCATATCCTCACCAACCATAATAATTTCGCACATACCTTTAGATTAAATATTTAGCGATAATACGGATAATTGGTAGAAAATTAGATATAAATATAACCTGTATCGTCTGTTGATATAAAGGAGTTCCTAATATGTGATAATAACCAGCTTTTATTATCATAAAGTGCCATTTTCTTAATATTTATGGAATATATTTTTCGTGAGTAATTGTCCGTTTAAAAAATAAATTTTAACGAACCGCATAAAAGCAATTATTTTGATAATTGTTTATTGATAACCTAATATTTGACATACGCGTACTGTGTTGTCTACTGGGATGTCAAAAGAAATAACATGAATTTTTTAAAATCTACAGAAATATTTCGAATACGTTACTAACAGTAGCAATAACAAATAGCAAAGCTCAGATAATATACAGTAATAGTTTCAAAATGCATATGACAATTTGGTGGGGCTACGATATAGGAGATTTTCTGTTCTATGGATACAAAGTGAGAAGTGTTACAGCACTAATTGCAACATGTTTCGCCGTAGCTGCTTTAGCGTTCCTTTTTGAATTCGTGAAGCTATTGCAAGCCCAACACAGACACAGACAATTGTCCTTTAGAGCCAAACAAATACGAAGCATATGTCCGTCAGAAAGTGCCACATTATTAGATGAGACGAAGCGTGGTCCAGAAATTACCATCGCAAATAGGTACTGAAGCATGTTCTACTTAAAACTATATTAAGAGCATTAATGTAATAGCCACAATAAGCACAGTTCAATACATATGAATATTAGTTTTACATTCAAAGATTATTGACTTTTATGTTATGCGGTGGCTTTCCTAGTTGTTCTTTGCACTTTACATTGTTACGATTTGAAATCTTAGTTTTCGTTAAGCTTATTACATAATATTAGAAAATTAAACCAAATAAGTAGGTAAGTGTACAGCAGCATTTTATTTAGAATATTTTAATTAGTTAATATGTAATGTAAATGTCCGCTAATATTATATTTTTCACTAGAATTGGATTACCTTGTATAGAAGTACTAATATGGTTTGCTTCGTACAATATGGGATATTTAATGATGTTAACGGTAATGCTTTACAATGGTTGGATTTTCATTTCAGTTATAATAGGAAGTGGAATTGGTTACTTTATCTTTGGACAAAGATTCATGAAAATCAACTTGCAGAATTGTCAGTTGATAAGATCAACGTTTTGCATGAGCAACTGCAGCGAACCAGGTAAGCAATTATATACGCATTTTCTCAGTTCAATATGTAAAATATTGATAACCACTGGTCCACAAAATTTTTGTCTATAGGTATATTCAAGAAATACATGGTAATAGCCTTATTCGCAGGCAGTTTTTTAATTTAATTTTTTTTTGATAGGCATGCGCTTAGTTTTTCTGCCTCTACGAGTATCGACAAACAATTGTGATTATCTTCTAATATATGTCGTCATCGGGCACATACGTATTCACGTACTGCAGCTGTAGATACTATGTACCCGAGCAGTAGCTGCATTTCGTCAGGGCTGTTTTGGAGCTTTTCCGATTTACAACCTCTTGTTTAATTACCACGATAGCACAGACTTACTTAACAGTAGAGCGTGTAATCATAGACTGGTTCCTTGAGATTACTTCATTTATCGAAATTAAATATTGATTGGTGTGTTTCTTCACTTCTAAAGAAAGCTACTTACACTGCCTCTATTTCTAAAATATTCTGGATTCGCATTCCATTACGCATGTTTCAAGCATTTAATAGGTTTACACATGTTTATCGTTTGTTGACCAGTTACTCTAATACCTCTACGTTTTGCAGTTGAATTCATTTGCTTTTCCAATCCATACAATTAACAGTCATATAATCACTTTTATAGATGAAGAAGCCGTAAGATTAGCTAGACGTAAGAAAAAGTTTAATTACTAATGTCGACCCTACTGTACCTTTCCTTGTCCTGGTCCCTCCCGAAATTCCGTATTAAGAGGTAAATTCGTATAAAAATCAACGTTTAAAGAAAATGTGTAACAATATCACATTCGCAATTATAGATGACGTACCACGCGATGGCGAATCTACACCGGCTATAGAATCTGCTTCTGCGAGCAATATTCCTTCTTGTCATAGAAATGACGCCGAGACTAGCGTTATTGTTCACAATACCGAAGAAGATACATAACTTCTATCGACTCTTAAAATAATACATCACACGTACAAAATATTATATTACTAGTTCCTTTCGGAAGTTATCAAGAACCCATAAATGTTTTTGGCTATGTAATATACATACATATAAATTCCTAGTCATTTCCTAGTTCTTGATATAATAAAATTATGTGATAGCGTTAAGACATATATATATATATCTATATATATAGAGGTACTTGTTGAGACATGTTAATTGTTTTGTATATTTTGAATGCAAGCTATATATATCGCAATTTTGTTATCGTGCTATGCCTTACACAAGAAATATATATTTTGACTATTTAACAAATATTTTTATTAGAAACCCTTAGTAACATTTTATAATATAAAACGCGCTAAAGCAGGTAAAGCGTCATCAATTGTAACGGATTTGGGCGAGAAATCTGTTCTGCTAACTGCAGTTTGCAACTGAATCAATGATGATCTGGTTTGGCACCTTGTAAAGCTCTTTCTGTAATTCGCTAGGGCGAAACAGGTCAACAGTATGGGTTTGACAGCACTTGGCCCTCTTAGAGAGGAGTACCTAGTGATCGATAGAAGCTCGAAAGCATTCCATAACTGTGAAATACTACATTTTTCCCTCAAACTAATAAGTCACTGATGAACAAGAGTCACCGGGATCCGCTAAAGAACAAAACAACGCTAGCTAATTGCTAGTGACAGATATTAGAAGCCTTACTACTAAAGTTCGCCACTTTCCGTGTGCTTTACGAAATTAGCAGAGACTAGATAAACTCGCGTTTTGTCGACTCTCGAGGAAACCAGTAGCCAATACAAATTCATTCTTATGAGACTAATAAACACGAGTCTGTCTAGTTTCTGCTAATTTCGTGAAGCGCAAGGAAGGTGGCGAACTTTACTTATTATAAAAAGTTTTTGGCTAATAAACTATTTCATATCTGGGGATTGATACGGTTTCCACCCTATCAATCTCAAATCTAAAAATAATAATTGAGGAGGAGTGGGAGAGATGCAGCTACGTCCACTTTAGATCTAACTTACACCAACTTTGATATATGAGTACATTAATGCACATGCAATCAGGTTCATTAAATTTACCCTTGACAAGTTGTAGGACGATTGGGGAAAAGTCTGGAGTTCAGAGTGTATTACAAATCGCCAGATTTGTTCACAAAATCGATTTTCTGTGGGCTTCATGTCAGCATATAGCGACAAGCATGCGATGATGCTCCTATTAATCCAACTGCTATTAGTATTAAAGTGTTAACATAACAACTATAAATATTAGTAAAACAAATTGTTTTATAGAAATTATTATATATTATTGTTTTCCATGACTAAAAGGACATATTCCATTTTAACGATATCGATAGCTAGTTTGAAAAACTTTCAATTGGGATAACATCTATCGGACTTAATTCTATATTTTGAAACAAGTCAAGTCGATGTTATAAAAACATAAAGATAATGTTGCATTGTATAATAAATACGTTTTTATTATGTAAAAATATACAGAGATCACAATCAAAAATGTCTACAAAACATAAAGGGACCTTTATCATCATATCCGCTAATAATACGATTTATGAGTAACCAACTTGTAAAAAAATACTTATGAACTTACTGACAGTATTTCGCGCAACTAGTATAGATAAGAATACTCGCATATAAATTTATGGTATGGCTTCTTTCCTACGCTACATAAATACTATTTCCTAGTATTTGGTACAGTATTATGACGATTATTTTACAAAGTACTAAAGACTAGTTAGTTTTACTGATCTTTTCTTAATGTTAAATCGAATTCATTCTCCGACTCCAATTCATTTTCTGACAGAGATAAGGAACCGCCAGTTCTTCTATGCACAATTGTACCATGCTAGAGAATGTATGCATTAATTCCATTGAAACATTACATGATTCACAACTTACATCCAATATGCCAACTGAAGGTTCTGAAGCATAACCGTGACTTTCAATATCCTCCTCGTCTGAAGATTCGGTACTTGATTCGTCTTCATACGGTCTATGAAGAAAAAAATAGTTTTTAAATTTGTTTATTACGGGACGTAATTTATATTACCTTCTAACTTTGCAGACCATTTGCGCTAAATCGGTGAAGGTATATACCGAATGTTGAGGACTGCTGTCCATTTCGCAGCAAACTTTTAAGAATGGAAAAGTGCCCGATTTCAATTGTTCTTCGAAATATTGTTTACCGTGTTGGTATCCAACTTCTCTGATTTCGTCGAAACTACCGAATTGTAAAGTGCGATATTGGTCAATTGGAGGACGGATATATTCACAATAACCACTTGTTTTCACTTCCTAAAAAAAACGTGGAGTTAAAAAATTATCTGAAACTGCAAATCTACACGTTCTTTGACGAGTTGTATCAAATATCAAACTCGAGTAGGTACTGAATCGATTTCGCTACTAACTTTCTAAAAGTAACGAATCAGATCTCGTCGAGTAACGAGTACTCGGTAACGAATAGTTACCGATTACTCGTTACTCGACATTGATACTTAATTAATTCAGACCTTGAATTTTAGAGCAGTAGCACATTACTAATTTTTACACAGAATCTAAGAGATTACAAAAATAAAAAGTACGCAGCTTGTTCAATACAAACGCCGTGAAAATGACTCTTTCCAAACAACGCCGTGACCAAAGAAGCAGCAATTTTACTAACCTCTAACTGTCGTACACAACTAACATACGCCAGCCTTGATTGGATATCTGGTAGATTTGGAACTTTTACTGCGCTTGTAAATGGATTCCATCTTTTCCACAACAACCACCAGCCAGATAGATCATCACCGTAATTAGTTAAGTCCTGATCATCTACCGAGCCTACATCAATAGCTAATATATGATTAGCCCCAAGACTTCTCATAACATCAGCTAAAATTGTAAAGAAGTTATTTATTATATAACCATACCATGAAAACTAATAAAATCATCTATGAAATTCATTTCGTTACTTTAAAAAATAAAACAAACCATGATAGAGGAAAATTACTTATTTTTTTTTAAGTAATAAATACCAATGGCCAATCGGAAGTGTATTACACAGATGATGCATTACAATACAATGCTTAATATTATAAGTACTCAGCGTTAAAAACTACAATACACCAAAAGAAACTTGTGAAAGTTATAGCTCAAAATTATGTACTACTGTAAGCGATTAAAAACAATATTTGCTGAAAATTTTTTAATAAACACAAATGAAAAATAGAACTTACAATTGATAGAAGAATTTATATATTTGATGATATGTCACGTTTTTATGATAATGTTTTAATTTAAATATAAAATAATCTGAACGAAGTTGTGGTATGAAATGGATAAATTCATTCACGTAATTTGGATTGATCTAACTTTACGTCTGAGATTTCTCTTGTTTAATGTCTTTAATTTGGCCATTTAATCATTTCAATCAGTTTTGCAATAACTGAGCTTTTTTCTGTCGCTTATTTTACTTGCAAAGTGTCCAGCAATGACTTTCAAAAAATATATAAGGCCCGCTTCTAACGATACAATATGAACAATTTTCTACAAAGAAATTCACATTAAAAAAATGCACAATTTACCTGTTTTTTTTTTTTCCCAATTTTCCGACCTTGAAAAACTGTAAGATGTGAAAATTTTGTCGTCGTTATAAACGGGGTTAAAGACTATAGTTGATAACCACAACTCCAGATAAAATTTGAAACGTTTGAATATGAATTGAATGGTCAATAAAGAACAGTGGAATTCTTGTAGGAAAGCATTATTTAAAGTTCTATTTTAATTTATATCCGGCAAAGTGTGCCGGACTTGCGTAATACAAATACCAGAGGCCAATTGCACGAATGCATGTACTATAGATATTCTTACAATATTAAGCTTGTAGTCGACAGATAGATAAAACCAACAGATAAACTTCTACATACCTTTACATACCTAGCTAATAAACAATTGTATAATAATGGGTGCAAGGAAAATATACTAGACGTAAGAACATAAATACGTGTTTGAATTATTGTACTTTACCTGGTACATTATTTATATAACAGCCATCTACTAACATATGACCATCCCTTGGATCACAAATCGGTGGAAAAATGCCAACAACTGACATACTTCCGCGAACGTATCTCCATAACTGACCTGTCACATAATACAGTCTAACATCTATTACGGTATTTCGCATTATTTTAATACAAAGTGTTTTTAAAAATGATTTCATGTTGTAGTAAAAATCTTTAGTCATCTTGCTAATCTTTGTAGAGAGATTAACAACACTACATCTATAATGGTCTGGCATGGCGTCCGCCTGACTACGCCCATGTAAACAAATGAAATTATGAAGACAGGGGGCGATTTATCAATTTTTTGGCAGTGGGTTTCATGTGGTATTGGAGCGAATGAGTGTGTGGTGCTGCAACGCACTCAAGGTGGCCACAGTGAAGCGTTTTCCACTCTTATAAGTAATTGTATGAACATATAAAATGCTTAATAAACATTGTTTTATCCAATGAAATACACAAATCTAAAATTAGAGGAAATACCATGAATACAAAATTTTGTGTTTAAACTTATTTACGTTGTTTTTGTGAAAATTAAAAATAAAACCCTGGGTGTTGATCACAGCAGCGTTTTTAATATTGTCAAAAATACATAAAAACACTTCAATAAAATTCTCATCTAAACATTTCACTTATACCGGATGCACGTTTCGATAACTAAGCGATTATCTTCAGCAATAACACTTAAAGCGAAAAGTTACTTCAGGTAAAGGCAGGAATTCGGAGTTCCTAATTTTTGTTTATGTGAAATCTTTAATTCCATTTCTTTTAAGCTGCTGGATAGTGTGGCTTAGCGCTTTAATCAATCTGCAGCATCGCTACCAAACTAAACTAAACTTCCCATCCCCTTGTTACATACTGTATAATCCACATTCTAGATCAGGGGCTCCCAACGCGGTTCGGTATCGCTCGAAAAAAATATGAAGGCGGTCGATAATAATAAAGGGGTCGGTAGCCGAATATGTATCAACAATTAATCAATGTTAAACATTACATTACACGATGAATAAGGGGTGTGGCAACACATCAACCTTTGCGCAATTATGACTTGTGGTATTGTTTCTAATGATTCTATATGTATTTGTGAAATTAATAATAACAATAATTAAAAAAAAATAATAAAACGTAAATCTAATAATCCCTTTTCTTCTAAATTTTTGTTCACATTCTTAGTCCAAGAACCAAATGGGATCAATACAAGAAAAAGGTTGGGAGCTTCTGTTCTAGACGAAAGCCACTTGATAAATATAAAATTGTAGTGAAAATTATTTGTTAACTTCATCTTACTTTCATTCATCAATTCAACCATCCCCCAAATCCAGCCTCTAATCGTTTATTCTTTATAGGCTGATGTCCCAAGAGTTCATATAGTTGTTTTAACGGACGACACTGCTCGCCATTAAAAAAAATTATCTGCATTTTTTTGCTTACCGCAAGATACTGTTAGTATGTTATCTGTTATATTGCTTTATCCACTCACTAGTTATGTGCCCTGGCGAGAATGAGTAATATCATATGTGGGCTGTTTAAAAAATAATTCCCTTGAATATCAATATTTTATATATACCTGACACGATGCCGTAAATTATACATATATCTACATCTTTGGAACTATCTGAAATCTTTATACAGAAATCAACAGTAACAAATATGCATCTTTTCTTGATAGTTTATGTCTAGATAATCTATTGATTTTGTAATGTGGAAGTTGACGCAAGAACGACAAATTGTACATGAAATAGAGAATGTAACATTGTATGTTTTAAACATTAAATTTCACAATAACACCTTAGCAACGTTTAAAAACACTTTGTAACATTTTCCCATAACCAAATTAAACATTGACAAAAGCAAAAGGAACGAAAAGAAAACGTGGAACCATATTAATAAATTATAAAGTAACCTATACAACCAACACCATTCAGAAAATTGTGATTGGTTACCTCTGATCTGATGATATCGACCGACTGACTCAATAACTACCACACCTACCTTATCTTGATGCGAACCGACAACTCTTAGAAATGACTTTCCCTTACCTGGTAAATTATTAGTGTATCCTCCGTCCAATAAAAGATGTCCATCCAGAGGGTCACAAAGTGGTGGCATGTAGCCGGATAGAGACATCGAAGATCTCACGTACCGCCACAAAGAGCCTGCGACACACTCTCACTAAGCTAACATGCTATCAAATGATTACTATTATAAATCATCATTTCAATAATAATATTGACACAATGACCATTCAAACTTCCACAAACTAAACAGCATACTTCAACTTCAACCACTACTGAATGTATTTTTACAACAGCACGTCCTAGTAACTTATGCCTTTACCATAGACGCATTCTTACCAAGCATCTAAATCCTTATGATTGTAAAATGCTAAAACCACAGCTAAAATAGAGGAGTCCCCTGGCCTTCTTGTGGGTGCAGCTTCTTTTTGTAAATAATCTATATACAGCGTGAGTAACAGAAAGAGCAAAACTTGGGAAAATACAATATATACTGACTACGTAATCTAGAGATCGTTTTCGATTGCCTTGGTTCGAGTTTTTTAGCAGATTTTTATAAATAAACGAAGCTTTAGTCAACTAACTTAGCATCAGAACAAAAAGGATTTTAGCAAATCTATTCTTACTGTACCCGAATTTTGACATGCAGTATAATCTCGGCTATCTCTGGATGAATCAACCATGAAGAAGATTCTTTGTTCCTATTTTCGATCTACCAATTACGGCAAGTTACTTCTAGCAAAGTACGAATAAAAAAATTGATACGTCAGATACCTACTATATGACTGCATGCGCTTTCGAAAATGATCGAACTTTTGTGATGTATCGTTGTCGACAGAAGCATTAATTTTTTGTGGCTGTGCATATAATACAAGAAAAGTAGTGGGGAAAAACTTAGATTGGCTCACTTAAGTTTAAACTCTTCTTAAATTAAATTAGAAAGGCTAACCCAGCTGAAACGAAACAGAAGATGAACTTTTTCAGTAGTTAAATTTATAACGCATATTGGGTATCTATCGACATCAATTTCATAATCCTTCTGTTTCTTTTTCGATGAGCTATCCTGTAGTTAAACTAAGAATATGGTTTACTTAGAAATCCATTTTCCATTACTAGCAACCAGCAAACTATTATTGTCATGTTGTTACTTTACAAGTATTTTTTATTAGAAAATAATAAAGCAGACGTAGATATAAAGTAAAATAAAAAGAAACAAAACAAGCATTAATAGTAGAAAGCAATCTGTTAGTAGAATGTATTGCTGTAAAATAAAATACTTTTTTAAGCACGATACATACCATACCATTGTTGTTTTATTAAAGAAAATTGATTGCTGACATACCACTGTAATAATTTTAATATATATAATTCTCTTGAAACCAAGAAAGAACATTTAAGATACATATTGCTTAATGTTCGTGTTATCCTTGGTTGACGTAACAGAAAAAAAAAAATAAACAACACAGTACCATAGTTAATTTTAAAAGAATTGTTTAAACTAAGTATTTCAACAATAGATGCATTAAACGTTTAAAAGGATTAAGCTAACTGAAATCTTTCTAAAACCAATAAAAAGCGGACGTTAAAAATTTAATTTTTTTATATTAGTTGTTTTCTTTTGCAAACAGAATACTTTTTCATAAGATTAATATTATCGGAAATAGCCAATGAATATAAAAAAAATATACTACTTTGTATAGTCTATACAGGGTGAGTCGGGAGGAACTGGTCAAACTCCAGGAGTGTATTATACACGTGAAAATAATGTACAAGAACTCATATGTTCCTATCCGATTTTCATTTGTTTTCAAGTTATCGCGTAATTACAAATAAACAACAACGATTTTGTGCCTCGAAAAGATTGATATGTGATAAGTAGAGTCCTGCACAAATACCGAACCGTATCCACATTTTTACCGTTTGTATCCGATCGGTCCGTATCGGTATTTAAGACGGATTAATTAAAAAATAAGCGAAAATTTGGTCCATTTACAAGAACGCCAATTAGAATTTTTTAATTACACCATGACTTAAAAACAAATGGAAATCGGATAGGAACATATGACTCACCCTATATATATTGCAGATATGTATAAGGAATAACGCCATAAATTCGTGGTAGATGCGATACATGATTACTACACAGTATATAGCATTAAGCAAACAAATATCCAGATAGACATTAATCTTTAAAAAGTTATCTTACCAAAATATGTTTTATCAAAATTAGAATTATGATAGATGTAAACTTAATATTCCAATAACTTAATGACCTTTTCGCAAATTTCCTTATTCTTAATGTTCAAGCGTGTTGCAAACACTAAAATGAAAATGATAGAAACAATTATAGCCCCAAAAAAAATTTTAAACACAAAAATAATCTGTCGCATAGACTGATTGCAAAGATTGGTACGGTTTTAATCCAAAACACTGTGATTGGACACTATACTTAAAGTATTCATGTTATCAATCACTAATCCACATCAAACATAGTGGGTGATTCACAGGAAAATATTCACAAAGATTATTAAAAAGTAAACAGTGGATTATATTTCCCAAATGCGGTCCATTACGTCATTTACTACATAATTTCTCGGCATACCTGTGGCACTAGGTAGTGGATAGTTCCCGATAATCCATTTAAATGATAAAAAATCGAATCGTTATATGATGGACATACTATACTCTAATTATCACAATAATATGTCAACAACAACAAAATCACAGCATCAATTTTTAATCCAAGTTCACAAAACAAACGATCATCACAATGGTATATGGGTATTAAATTACACTAATGTCTATTGAAATTACAGCACCAGAATTACAAGATTATTAAAGTTCGAGGAGTGTATGTTGATGTTTGCCTTAGAACTGTTTATGTAGCATCACCTCTCAAATAAGCCTACGATTGTTCTATTTAGTAGTAACGGCTGATGGTGACGTAGATGGGAGGGCACTGACAACGCATCCATATCCGCGTGTATTCCCATTGCATACCGTGTACGTTGTACTTGACAAAAACTACATCGCGGCGTGTGGTAGTGACGTAAATGGAAAATCAAGAACACTTCGATTTTTCCTCGTGTATTTTCTACAACGTACATGTGCAACAAAAATATACGAGGAAATTGAAGCCTCATGCTTGACGTCCCATTTACGTCACCACCAGCGAGCAACTGGTCGAGCAGCCTTTTTTTGAATTATTACCTACTCTATAGTATAACTACAGCTACCGAATCTGCAATGCATAGTATGACGCGATAGGATAATAGGATCTTTTTTAAATTTCTTTCGAAAGATGAAAACATTATTAAACCAAAATTGGTCTATTTTAGTTTTAAATACTATCAGAATATTATGTTGAAAAACGCTAACCTGTAGTTGGCTAAGAAATTATGGCACAATAATGGCAATAATTTATTCAAGTTTGTCGCGTTCCTCGTTACATGGTTTTTTTATTTTTTTATTTTATTCTCTATCGCGCGATACTATGCATTGTATTGTTTTCACCCTGTATACATGTAGAAATTTGTTGATCGTCGAACAAGCGCAAGCGCATTATATGGTAATTCCCTTTAACATTAGTGTGGCGTTTTATTTATGGCCCTAATTGTTCTCTATTCAGATATATGTATCTGATGTACTCACATTCTACGTTGTCTTTATGTTTCTTCTTATGAGGCTGTACCATAAAACAACACAAAAATAGTTGATATGAAGGCCCTAACCTTACTGAGCAGCGCAAAATTTTTATGTGAAAATATTTTGTAATATTATTGCATGAACCTGTAAAGCTTTATTCGTTTATTTGCATATTTTTTTGGTGCCGCCAATTCAATAAACAGTAGCGTACTTTACAATACGCAACACTCAGTTTATATAAAAATAAAATAGGTAGTCCTGACTACATTTTATCTAATATGGAAATTTATAGAGCTATTTCACAGTACAAGTAACACACAAAACAAAGATCTACCACATATTTGAAAGCCACGTGACGCTATACAAGGAAATACAGGGAAGGAGGTCACATTTTTGTGTCGCATGAAATGTACCATCAAATCAGCCTTACGAGGCAACTAATTTTTCAACCAATAAAAGATCTTTATCAATCTACAACTAAATACATACCCTAATATTGTGCAGACAGATAAAGAAATAATAATTTCTTTTAAACGTCACGTAAATTATGAAGTGGATCGATATGTACATGAACGACAGTCCCTTCGAGAATGCACAATATAAAGCATACATATCTAACTAAGTCCAAAATATACCTACTAAAACGATAACAGTTATTGTATGGATTATTTGCCGCGTCACCGAAGCATTGAGGATTTAATAAATTTGTTTCCAAATAGAACAATATTCGTGAATATGTATACAAATTTAACTTCAAATCAACCCAGCGATCAGCGGCGGCTGGTGTATTATGGCTACGAAGCTGCACTACAACGTTTCGATTCCCTCGTGTATTTCCGTTCCATATCGTGTATACTCTAAGATACAACGGAAATCCACAAGGAAATCGAAGCAATGTAAGGATGAACGCTTAGAAATAATTAAATGTATGTATTAAGCAGCCGCAACCGTTTAAGTTATACTTAATTTGAATACGTGTGTAATTAATAATTTACAAACCAAACTCGCAAGTTTTTTGAAGATTATTCCTTGTATATTCGTACGACAAAGTCGATAAACATCCACCTCTACAAGCACGCGTCTTTTTCATACGTTTGGGTCTGCAAACGTAAGAAAAAGCCCTTTTAAGGCTTTCTACTTGTTGCTTTTGTAGTAAATAAATAAATGAGCAGAAAATTATACTCAATTATGTAATACGATACAGCAATAATATATAGAATAACATTAAGCCGTGGGCAAATAATATGCAATTATCAATCTTCATAAGCCTTTTCTAATTTGTAAGTAGAGTTATGCATTCTGAAAGGAGTTATCTACTATTGTTTTGTTTGGAAACGTTATGCTACTTTAGCATAGGCATTAATCCATTCAATTAAAGGAAATACTTATGCTTATTTAACTTTGCATCCATATAAAAATGAACCAAAAAAACGTGTTAGATATATGCAAAGATTTACAACAAAACATTATACATACTGTGCAAACATCAAGGTTAACCAATCACAATATTACGATCACCAAACACACATACAAACAAATAACATATAATAGGGAAACTTAAGCTTCTAAACAAGAGGATCTTTGTTAAAAAAAAAATATTAGTGGCTATGATTAATGTATTTGTGACACATATTAACAACCACACATTGCATAAAACTCCATCTAAGATGACACTTACCATGAGTATGTATTCGCATGCAAGAAGCCGTAATGTCTGTTGTGATGGTGAAGTATGGTAACCAAAGATCTTCGATGTAAGTGTCTGCGAAAGTGCTTTTTATTGTCTGATTGAAATCACGACCACTAAACATAGATGTCATTGGATAAGTTAGATCTAAGATTTGTCTCCACCACTGAGTCATTTTCTACAAATCAAATTAGGCATTTTCTTCTCTGGTTATAATTAGAAATTGAGTAGCACTTACTTTAGACCACTCCCTTGCTTTTTGGGTGACGGTCGTAATATTTCTTTCTTGACACCATAAAGCTCCCATAAAAGCACCTATGCTGACACCGCCAACCATATCAATTGGAATTCCAGCTTCCTAAACAGATATGTAAGATTATAAAATGAGATGAAGGGAGATTATGGTTCTAAATTAATTTTTAGGAACATTATATGTTGTTTTCACCTGTATTGCTTTGATCATGCCAACATGAGCAGATCCTCGCGCACCTCCTCCTCCAAGAACTAATCCTACCGAAGTTCCAGTAAGCCACCTTGCCAATCTCGAGAAATCCGAATGAATATTAGGTTCGGACATGCAAACTTTACTGTACAAAGAGTTCTACAATATATATAAAATTAATAATTTCCATATACTACTCTACTGCCATTAAAACTTACTATCCTATACAAGGATTTTCGAGAGAACATTCTCTTAGGACACAAAATATGATGATGGGATTGTACCCAGGATCGCATATTCCTCCAAGCTATTGTATTGTGCGGTTTTGGCCCGTCTTCCTGATGCAACAGCACAAGTTCTTTTTGTGTTCTCATAGCTAACCTTTCTACTTCCTTTTCCACCTATGTATATATATATAAACATCAGATTGTACTAGCGTTTAAATGAAAACAATTTTGTTTGTCTGTACCTTGCCTAAACTCGGTTGGTTAGCCCCTAATCCTACTATCAAAATACAGTCAGCTTGTCTAACACATCTTTGCGTCCACATACTGTAAGAGAAATCACATTGGTACAGAGAAATCTTATGCTGATCCTCCTGTTGAGCAAGCCATGAGGTTAATCTATATTCATTATTGGGATCCATTATTGAGGCCCCTAAAGTTTTACGTATCACATCAGAAGTCAGTCTCAACGTTGCACCTACAACAAAATTGTCTATGTTATTGCTGACGTGGATACGTTTAAAACGGACCTATTCCAGAAAGGCAATGATACAATTCGTAAGTAAACGCTGTTAGAGGTACATCATCTGAAACAGGTACGATAGCAACGGTGGAAAAATTTAATTGTGAGGGTCTGCTATCAACTCTAGAATTTTTTCCCGATGATACATTAAGAGTTGGCTTTTGCCAGGAACCTGAAATATAGTAATACGAAAATTACGAATGTACAGTACCAATTTAGGGAAATGCATTACCTAATATTCTATGCCCTAATAAATTAATCAACCTAGTTACTACTATTGGAAATCTTAGCTTAATTGCATTGAAAAGTCCTTCTGGTAGCTTTGCTAATTCAGAATCTCTAACTGCAATGACAGTTGTGCTTCTTTTCGTATGAGTAACCATTTCAACCTGTAATAAACAACCAATATTATTAGAAGAACCCACATCGTTATTAAAAAATGTGTATCCCAAGGAGCTTAATAATTTCTGCGAAAAAGAGGTAACATGATTTAGGAACTCCCGGCACTTTGAGGTGTTAGAAATTATTATTTTTCATGTGTAAACTTCTTTATTACTTAACGAATTGTTTCAATAAAATTGCTTAAAACAGATTTTTTATTATAAAAAAAAAAAAACGAAAAATAAGGAACTATAATGTTACTTCTCTATGCATGACTAAGCGAAAGGGTTAAGTGGCCATCTTTACATGTACTTTCTTTACATGTATTGTAAAAACAATAAAATCATTAATAAAAATATATTATCTTACTCACAATTCCAACCAGGTCGCCCTTGCCATATTCGGCAACAACTTCACGTTTATCATTAGTTTGCGTAATAACGGAACGTAATCGCCCTGACAATACAATAAACGTTGAATCACTGTCATCATCTTGCCTATAAACAGCTCTTCCCGACTCTAAAAATACCCAATCCAGTGCAAAATCCACTTGTCTTACAAATAATGACAACCTTCTCACAACCATGTGTGCTATGTGTAAAACTATCTTAGGATTGTCCTTTAGTAAACTGTAAAGGAAAGCAGTAATTTATGACTGTACATGTGTATTATATTTTCGAATATTTCGAACCAAGAATTTCTATAATAAATTCGTATTGCAAATCAGCAAGAAGAATTTATAATAAGCAATAAAGTAATACAATAAAATGGCACCCCGGTGAACTCTGTTTTAATTAGAGTTTTGGATTATCCGGCTAACAGATCGTATTCGGGATATGCTATACCAATCGTTCGTTGCCCATAGGAGGAAGCGGGCGCATGGCGTGCGAGCTCATAGCGCGATCGGATATCATCGATTGACCATAAGGCTTTATCATTATATTTTTTATGCACATTGAGAGTCGGTTCTGTAGTCGTCTACCTTGATCGGATATAATCGGAACAGTAGAGGCAATATTTGTTGATGCGAGAAATAGGATTTAATTCAAAATTCGACCGTTCTGTTGACAATGGAAATCCACGAATTTTCACTGTCCAACGATCCAATGTGACGCGTGACGCTAGCCCACCACCCTTGCTATAATTATTCACTATTAATCGTAATAACAAAAACACACCAAAGAATTAATTTCTTAGGAAAACAATTTAAAACGTTCACCAAACCCCGAATAAGAATCTGTTAACCTGAGGTCAGCTCTTAGTTACAACATTATATTGCTTTGTGTTTATATAATGCAATCATAATTGCGTAAATAATAAAAAGCACATGTAGATGGCAATAATCTATAATACGTACCTATAACAATCATCCTTTGTAATTATCGCTATTCTAGATTGGTGCTTAACTTTAATAGTGAAGAAACTTGGTTCGCCGGTTATTACAGCCAAACCGCCAACTGTATCACCAGAATGTGCTGTGAACATATGCACCTCATTTTCTTGATTATCAAATGTTTTTTGTGAAACGATTAAAGATCCTGATATAATGTAGATAAGTGCGATGTCCTGGAAAAAAGACTCCGTTACACAAAGTTGATTGGTTTTCGAGTTGGAACCGCGTCAAAATTGGCCTTTCATTTATGTGTTTGTTTGAATATTTTGACAATCGCTTCAATATACATCCGATACCAAATGCAGCAGCCCACAGAAAAGCTCCATGCAACTGCAAATTTTGTCGTGATTACAACCCAGAAACCAATCTATAACGATCCCGGAAACCTACAACATTATTACTTAATACTTCAAATTCGAAAAATCACCAATACCACAAATACTAATAAAGTGAAGAAAGCAATATTTTTTATGTAATTAATACAGCATTAAACGCATAAAATAAAAGCTTTAGCGCATGTATAAAGTTGCTAACGTAATGAAAAATATATTCCGAAGCAAATGTATTAAAGAAAGCAAAAAACAATATAATATATATTGGAACTTCTAATTAAAATAAAAAAAAAAATAAATTATTTAACAATGCAAACTTACCTTTATGGAATCTTCCTTCATTAGCAATGTTCCAGTTGTAACTTCCTTAACTTCAATCTTTCCTTGAAGGATGGAATCATCATCTAAACCTAGGTCCCTAACAAAAGCTTCAGTTGCGATATTAAGTAATACGTTATCATCCATGATATCGGGTACAGACTTCTTCTTCTGATTTGTATGTTTATCTGGCGTCTAAAATTTTTATAAACTAGTAAATCATTCCTTTATTCTCAGTCATAAGTACCCCAGGTCCCTGATTTTGAGCTGCATCGGTTACAAGGTCCGGATTTGGAGAATTCGCCCATGACAGTAATTTGTTATCTATGCCTGATTTACTACGTCTGTGCGTCACCGAAGGCGCCAAGTGGAAACTTGAATTTATACTAACAAACTGTGACAAATCAGCTGTTGTCCAGTCTGTATTAGATTCGTCTTTGGATTTGGCACCCCTCTTCGAAGGTGAGGAATTTATATTTTGCATGGTTACCGTTTTCTTTTTAGCTGCCTAATGTAGATTAAAAAAAATTAATAAACCAATTGTTTATTTCAAGAAATCTTTTCATTAAAATATGCAAAACATACCTTAAATAGCTCCGAACTTAATCCCAAATATTGATGTAAAGCGGTAAATGTAACCCTTTGCAATCTAACCATAATCACTTGCATGATTCGTATGAATACTTCTGGATTTTCTTCAAATATTTCTTGAAAGGCGATCATAGGTAACTTAAGTATTGTCGAATCTTCCACAGCTTTGGCAGATACAGTTTTATACTGACTTGGTGCACCCTTAAATGATATGGGTAACGTACCACCTTATGCCAAATAAAAATAGGTACACGTACCACCAAGACGTCAATGAAACTTAACAATGAAGCTACGGATTCCCCTGGTTTCACAATTTTTAAAGTTAGACTGGAGCCATCATTTCCAGTAATAAATACATTAAGTTTACCACTTTGAACGATGTATATGGTATCGTCATTGTCAGCTAAAATGTAAGTTTAATATTAACTAGACAAGAAAGCAAGAGATTTTTCTACAGAGCGGTGATTTTGTCGCGAATGACGAATTGATCGCTCATATTAATTCAATGGATGCACAAACAGTAAAATAAACAAATTTTAACCAAATACTCCCTCCGACAATTTAGGGGTGGTGCATTTTTAATTGGAGCCAGTGTATTTTGCTTTTGTTGTATTATATTATATAAAACTAAGTTTACCCTGTAACTGGCTACTGTTATGCAATAAAGCATTATTATTGTTAAATTAAATTTAGTAAAGTATGAAACTATTGCTTCGTGTAACTATTTAATTTAGTAAATATAGTAAAAGTAATATACCTAGATTGAAGAGAAATGAACCTGCAGATAAATTTAATATTTCTGTATGCTTGCACAATCTTAAAAAAATTGGTTTTTCAAAATGTCCAAACACCCTAATGCTATGTAACATGTAAAGAGCATCAGGAGGTAATCTATCATCATTTAACACGTCCTCTTGCATATATTCAGCTGGAGGTTCTAATACCTAAAAATTTGAATATATAAAAAAAATATCCTTGAAACTAATCATAGGTATAAAATCAATAATAAATACATTCAATAATCCATATTACGTGAATTTATTTATTAATGATATTTTAATCATATGCAAAGGTCACGAAGATATGAATAAAAAACTAATTTACCTTCAGCTGTTCCGTTTCAGTTTCTTTTTTAAGTTGCAACAATCTTCTGGCAAATTTCATTACCATTTTTCGCTTCCTCCCTTGCCCCGAATTTCGTACCTGCCCAGAAATGCTCTTTACCTTTCTCAACATTTTTCGTCCGTAGAAAAGTGCCTTGTCCCTTTTTCGAAATCTCGTTGCCGAAGTTTGAAGAAGAGATTCTTTCAATAAAGATTCTATAGGGAAAACTAATAAGATATGTACTATTATGTACTTTTATGCAATACTACCTTTTTTGTGCCATCTTCTGACAACAAAGACTGTTGTTAGTAATGCTATTAAAAAAATTCCAATTAAAATTAAATGGAGTGGCTGCAAAGAAAACATGTAATTAAGATCTTTAAACAACATGTTTATCAAATACTCGCGCTGTTTATGTAACACGTGCGATCGCAATCGCATATTTCAAATGAGATTCAAGGATAATAACGATAAGGAAAACAAACCTGATATAAAGATTCTTTAAAATTTTCATATATCTCGCTTCCCCATGTAAAACTGAATAAAGTACTAAATCTGCTGGGTATGTTATTCATTAAATTGACTACTTCCATTCTATTATACCTAACATAATAGACCAAAGCATTATTAAGCACACAATACTATCTGTCACCAATACTTGCAAAGCAAATGAAAGTAATTTGATATTTGATTTTTTAATACACCACGTCAAACAACTTATTATAAAATAATTCCCTAAATTTCAAATGCGGTAATAACGTTAAACCGCATAACATTTAATTGAGTAATAAATTTGTACGTACGATAAGAAAAACATTGTTTATATTGTTATATGGATTGGGATATTTCTATAAAATCCCATAAGTTGTATATGAATACAAAGTTTTCAAAAATTATTTTCACGACGCATGCGTAAATTCACCATTTTCTACATGGGGCAATCAAACTATTGATGATTTTTGTTAAAATAGATACAATTTTTTGAACGCCCCGCCTTGTTCTAGGTTGGTTTAGGCAGCCCCAAATGACTCTGCACCAATCTTGCGATTCTATCCAAACTGTTGCCATTATTTATTAACGCGCGTTGGTGCTGTATTTATTATTATTTTCGGTTATATCGCCTTTTCCGAAATGTACACCATACCAACCAGCTCTTTTTAGGACTCCACAGTTATAAGCAGCCTAAAAAAGCTACTCCGGAACAGCTCCGAAGAAACCTGCATGTATGTTACAAGTCACAGTATAGATATAGATATAGATAAAGAAAGATGGCGGGTGATGCAACGTAGGAAGATTCCATTTCTATTTCAAATTCACTTCTCTGTAAGCAAACTAACGTGGCACTTGCCGAATCAATACGACAAATAAATCGCAAGCCATTATATAGAGAATAGCTGACAATTTATAATAAATTTTTATCTGCGCCTCATCTGTACTGTGCTCAGTTCATTACGACATGCATGCGAGTTGCTCCGGAACTGTTATTTAATCATATGTAGATTTAGAAATAAAATGGTTATAAATAATTGTTATGAACTCAAAGGTAAAGATTAGCTAACTTTCGAAAATTGGCTCCTTTACCTGTTTGCTAACTTACTATAATTTTTTTATTCTTATTACATATAGTGACATATACTAAAAATAAAATGCGTTACTGTAAAGCTCAAGAATACGCCGCTGGTGAATCAGTTCTATTAAATCTCTTTATGTTATCGAAAGATATTTATTTCTAAATTCTATATCATTTATATATCCTATAAGCCAAAGGCAAAGATGTACACAACACAGAGTATTAAAAAAGGTTCTATTTTACTTAAAGAACAACCATTTGTTTACATTTTGAATTCTGCGATAAGAACACAACATTGTGATAGTTGCTTTAAAAAGTAAGATATATATTTTTTTTACTATAACCTGCATTTTTATATCTTTTATTAGAGGAGACTTGTTAAAATGTTCAAATTGTCATTATGTATATTACTGTGGAAAAGATTGTCAACGGGAAGGATGGTCACTTCACAGAGGAGAATGCAAAAGCTTAAAACGTGTTGCTCCACGTATGGTACCGGATGCAGCACGTTTGCTAGCAAGATTAATTCAGAAATTGAACAAGGGTGGAGATAGTAGTAGATCGTATTATACCCGTGATAAATTTCGAACTTTCAAACATCTAATGTCACGTAAGATTTATGTACTTAATTTAGTTCTTCATATGTGGACAACATATAACTATTCTAGATTATGGAGATTTGAAAACTGACGAGCGCAGGTTAGAACATTTTATGTCCTTATGTGGTGTGTTGAAGGAATTTTTAAATGATACTATGATACCGAACCCTGTAGAACTTCTAGGAATATATGGTCGGGTATGTACGTAATTAAAAAAAGCTTTAATTTGAGTACATAGTAGGATTTGTAAAGAAGTGAGAGGAGATAATTCTATAAGTTATTTCCATATTTGAGACATGGAGCATTTTTTATTGTCTTCGCCAAACTTGAACCTAAAGGAATTTTTAGAGAGGAGTACAAACCACAACTATAAATATATTCATTGAAAGACAGCACTACAGGCCATCGGAGCCTATACGTTGCTACCTCAGTTTAACAACGTAACAACATAAAAGCGTAGTTTTTCTGTAATTTCAATTTTGGCAATGTTAATTTCATAATTACTCAGAAATTTCTGCTTCTATATGAAAATCAAGGCATTCGTAGTGTGAAATGCTCAAAATTTTATTTTACCGACACAAGCGTTACAAGGTTGTCGTAGAAAGAACACATTTGTGGACATACCCATCTAATAACAAAGAGTGCAATCCTCCCTAAGATCCTACACTGTTTTTTAAGGCGCTTTCAAACTAACTTTAATCCGATTTAATTTATTTAATATTACAGATGTGCATAAATAGTTTCAATATCATTGATTCAGAAATGAAAACATTAGGTACCGGAATATACTTAGGAGCATCTATTTTAGATCATTCATGCAAACCAACAGCAGTTGCTACCTTTATTGGCACTACTTTATACATTCGTTCTTTATGTAATATGAAATACTTGGACTGGAATAAAGTAAGTAAAAATTCATATGTATTACCTTTCCCTCCAAGTAACGCTCTTTACAAGTTATTTATTTCAGGTATATATAAGCTATATAGACGTACTCAATACACCAAAAGAAAGGCAAAACGAACTTAAAAAACAATACTATTTTTTATGCCAATGTCCAAATTGTGTAGATGATACACTATCAGAGGTAATGGATACAGCTGCTTGTCAAACTCCTGGTTGTAATGGATACATCAATATGAACAACGTAAACGTTAATGATCTCGTTAAATGTAAGAAATGTAATGCGCAATTGGAAAAAGAATTTATCAGCAAATACCTTGAAGTGACTGAAATGAACGACATGCACATACGGAGTATGACCAATTTAAACTGTATCCTTTACTGCGTAAGAGGTTCTTAATATGTTTTAAAAATAAAATTATTCCTTAAATGTATAGTAGATTTAGACGTTTGCAAAATTTGTCTTGAGAAATCGAATGGGATATTGCACAAACTAAATACTCAGTATGTCAAGTTACTGGATTCATCATTTGAATGTAGTATTGACTTAGAACAGTGGAATGATGCTAGAAACTATGGTACACAGTTGCTTGAAGGTTACTTGTAAGTTTCAGAATTATTTTAGTCGCAGAACTATGTTCCATATATCATTGTCATTTACTTTTCCTTTGGAAGTGCCATTGAAATGGCAAAATAACCACAAATTTTAAGAGATGCTTTATAACTTAACACATATAATTTTCTTTATTGAATGGGAGAGAGTACATAATTGTCTTTTGCAATGGCAATATGAGTATTGTTTGGTTTCAATATAACATCGAGAACTACATACGTGGACTGCTGCGGTGAAATTTGGTTCTGACGTCTTTATGACTACTGCTGGTCAAGATTATAACGTATTTAAATAGTACTAGCCTTCTCTAATTTATATTATAATGTCACTACTTTGGGATCGATTACATAATGTCATTTATTTTGTACTAAAGCATCGACTTGTTAGAAAATCACAAAATAATAGTTAGTAAACTTTATAAATCACCAAATACATTAGAGTATAGCTTCGTCATATCATCCAGAACCACTTTATACATTTTTTTTAACATCAAACGATTAACAATATATACTTCATTAATATAAATTTCGTTTTTCTAGTTATATATAGATTTTAACAGGATATCGATATTCCTAAAATAAAATGGATTATATCTTGGTATTTAGTTGTTGTAGACCAACACACTGCGTCTCCTTTAATTACGAGATAATATCAAACTTACACGACGTTAGATATTGAAGAACAAATCTATCTGTATGTACATTAAATCGTAATATCTTAAGAATGGAGCTCGTGCGAAATCACTCTTTCTGGTACTTAACCAACTCGAATATATAATTCATTAATTTAATGCTACGTGTTTTTTTTTTTTTTTCGCAAAGATATCACTAAACAAGATATACATACGTGTAATTAAAGCATGATTAATGTTTCCACTTTTGCTTATTTACTGCAGATCCATTTATATATCTTTAAATAATCTTTAAACGATTGATGGCAGGTGAAGTCACTTGTAAATAAGGCCACATATTTTATCTAAAACTATGCGACTCTATCTGTGTGCACTTTGTGTGGTTGTTTTTTTTTTTTTTTAATATGCGTTTATACGGATCAAAAAAACATTTTACTTGGATGTTTGCAGCGTTATATTTACTTCACAATACACGTGCATTTACATATTACAATGGTAAGGCTCCAAGTAAGTTGTCTTTTTTGTTGAGTAAACTAAAATCTTGTTATAAATAACGATCTATAACAAATTACTTTTAGATTTTATTACAACGATCTAAATCCACTCCTGGGACTTCTATACATGAAACTAAGCAAGATACATCTTCTATTTAATGAAGAAAAGGAAGCTAGAACATATTTGAAGAAAGGATTTGACATTTTGAAAATAACACATGGTACCGAAAATCCACTTTTCAGGAATGAAATAAAGCCTTTAATGGAGCAATTAGCTCCTGAATGCCACATGAAAGGATTTTAAGTATTGTGATTAGTGTTTCTCAGTGTAAAGTTAGTTTTATGGCCGAATAAAGTATTTTCATGAATACATTGTTGTGTATTAATGCAGAGACTTCTTTCGTACTACTTTTCTTCTTTCTAATAAAATCGTAAAAAAAACATGAGTAGTTGGTAAAGCCTCTGTCACATGAGTTAATGAGTTCGACAAATAGGTTGATCCACAATTGATCAAACAATTTTAAGGATGTCACGGGTGTAGTAGCAAAATCTAATTATTTTTTTCCAATCAACCCAACATTAATCGCTGATGCAATTTTTGGGCCCATACAGGTTTAACGAACCATGAAGTAATGTATTGTTACACAATGTGTTTGTTATTAAAACATCTGTACTATAAAAATTTGCTTATGGAAAGTTCTAACAACTAGGGAACAATGTATGATAAGAAACAACAATACATTTCACTGCTGACGATAAACAAGTAGGTAAGGTTTCAAAATTCACAATTCGAAGGCATACATAACGGTTACATAGAAACAATAAAGGATAGTTTAAACTTTGGAAGCAAAGCTGATAGTAGTTCGCTTTTGAATTTCGCGCTTGTTTTGTCTAAATTATTGGTTATTTTTAGTAACTTTTACTTTCACAGCACCACTACCAACCGAAATTTTATATAGAAATGTCAGAACACCCACAAACGGCACTCTTTCAACTGATTTTTAAGTACTTTTTTTCAATTGCTCAAAAAAACGATGGTTATTTTGGACTCAGCAAAACATGAGCTCTCCACTGATGTGCAAATTCGATGAGCTGTATACGGAGCTCTTACCCTTCTTTGTTGCATTTAATTCCATATGGATAAAGAAGCTCAAAATTAAACTTCCTTTGTAAATGAATGAAAACCTGCAAGTTCTATCGAAAAGAATATTATTTTTCGAGATCTGGGAAATAAAATATTCAATTGACGAATTCCCTTAATTCACTGGTTTTAATATGGAGCTTACGGCTATAATAGCTTAACAAAATTAGTGTTGCGTGTAAATAATTGTAACCTCAGTGTCTAAAGTTTATGCCAATGTTACAGAATGTTACCTTTGTCAAGCATACCCAAGTATATAATTTTTATTAACTAAAAAAACATACGAATAATCATCAATTCTAATGCATATTAAGTGTTAATCCATATTAATCTTACGAGGAACTACTAATTAATTTTACCGGTCTCTGCTAGGGAAATGATTTAACGATGAAAATGAAATATTTATGTAATAACATGGATTGTTCAAAATTTTCTAGTTTT
This sequence comes from Oryctes borbonicus, assembly GCA_902654985.2. Taxonomy (NCBI): domain Eukaryota; kingdom Metazoa; phylum Arthropoda; class Insecta; order Coleoptera; family Scarabaeidae; genus Oryctes; species Oryctes borbonicus. Next base: position 5,453,346 of record LR736868.1, read on the forward strand.
CAAGAAGAATATTATATAAAGTACAAACGTTTCATAAAATATACCTAACATATATTGACCTATGTAGATACATAACAAAGAAAGTGCGATCGCGCTCGCGGATTCTTTGTTTTTAGTTTAAAATGTTTTCAATGTGTGGTATAAATTTTGTAAAATAGTGAACTTGTTCACCGAAATGTATTGTTGCTATTACATAAAATGCAATTATTCTTAATATCCCTCAAATTTGTGCATAAAAGCAATTTTCATTTTTCATATATTTTTGTAATACGCGCTCATCATATTATGTAAATTTCATGTATATACATACCTTAAAAGTCACGGCAATTATCAAACACATCCATTTCAAATTAGAAAAGTATGCAACAGGTGTGAATATTTTCTGTTTTAATAAAAAAAAAATTAATTTATATTTTACAAAATTTCACATTAACTTACATCCATAATACTAATCTAACCATGCACTGATACTGTTTAACTGAAACTAAAACATTACTGCAAATTATCATGAAACAAAGAGATAAAGATTGACTCATAAGGAGCATAATCAAAACAAGGACAATTTCTGTTTATTGTTTTATTGCAAATTTTTTGACCTTAGATATATCAAACATTAGTGTATAAAATAATAACATGCAATGAATGATAATAAAAAAATGAAAAACTTATTGACTACACGCACTCATTTAATATGAGAACATTTTATACCCCAATATTTGCTATATGAAATAAATAAATTAAGTTTTACTTGTATATCAGAATTTTTTTAAATATAAAACGTCTAACATTGTTAATGTAACAAAAATAAGAGTAGGAGGCATCACAATTGAAATAAAGTACATGTTTGCTTAACACATTCGCACATTTGAACCACACAGTGTCTTATTTGTTATTAAAACTAGATTCAGTCTTAAAGTTCATCTTTAAGGTCGTCTTCATCGCTAGACGGTGGTGGGGGTCCACCAGCACCTTGGTACAATTTGGCAATAATTGGTTGTACTACGTCTTCTAATTCTTTCTTTTGTTTTTTATAATCTTCGGCATCAGTATCTTGATTATCCTCAAGCCACTTAATCTTCTCTTCTATCGCTTCTTCCATCTTCGCCTTTTCATCATCGGAAACCTTTGAGCCCAATTTATCCTTATCTTGTAATTGATTCTTCAGCGAATACGCGTAACTTTCAAGTTCGTTTCTAGCTTCAACCCGCTCTTTCAATTTCTTGTCGTCATCGGCGAATCTTTCAGCATCCTTAATCATCCTATCAATATCTTCGGGCGTTAACCTATTCTGATCATTTGTGATCACGATTTTTTCTCTATTACCTGTACCCTTATCTTCTGCTGATACTTGCAAGATGCCATTAGCATCAATTTCAAATGTTACTTCAATTTGTGGAATTCCCCTGGGTGCAGGGGGGATACCAGTCAAATCGAATTTACCAAGGAGATGGTTATCCTTGGTCATTGGACGTTCGCCTTCATATACTTGAATAGTTACAGTATGCTGATTGTCGGCAGCTGTTGAGAAGATCTGAGATTTCTTTGTAGGAATCACAGTGTTGCGAGGAATTAATTTTGTCATTACTCCACCCACGGTTTCAATACCCAAAGTTAATGGATTAACATCAAGAAGAACGATCGCGTCGGTATCTTGCTCGCCAGAGAGAACACCAGCTTGCACGGCAGCGCCATAAGCAACTGCTTCATCAGGGTTAATTCCACGGGATGGTTCTTTGCCACCAAAGAATTCTTTTACCAACTGTTGCACTTTTGGGATACGAGTGGAACCTCCTACCAAGACAATTTCGTCGACGTCTTTCTTATTCATATCAGCATCCTCCAAGACTTTTTGTACTGGTTTCATTGTGGAACGGAAGAGGTCCATGTTAAGTTCTTCGAATTTAGCCCTGGTAAGTGTTTCTGAGAAGTCATCACCTTCGAAGAATGATTCAATTTCAATTCTAACTTGGTGGCTTGAAGATAAGGCACGTTTAGCTTTTTCAACTTCTCTTCTAAGTTTTTGTACAGCACGGTTATCTTTACGGATATCTTTGCCCTTCTTCTTCTTATATAATTTGATAAAATGGTCCATTACACGTTGATCAAAATCTTCACCACCTAAGTGAGTGTCGCCATTCGTAGCAACAACCTATTAACAAATATTTTAATAAATAACCCTTGATTACACACAATTAACTTGAAAGTAAAAAAGTCAAATAAGTGATCAAAACAGTTATGATGTTACATTTGCTTTCAAAGAAGGTATTTAAAATGTTGTTATTGTCATTTACTATTAAATAAGGACACGTACCTCAAATACTCCATTATCGATGGTAAGTAAAGATACATCAAAGGTACCACCGCCAAGATCAAATACCAAAACATTCTTTTCTCCTTCTTTCTTATCTAAACCATAAGCAATAGCTGCCGCTGTAGGTTCATTAATGATTCTCATCACATTCAACCCGGCAATTACACCGGCATCTTTGGTAGCTTGACGTTGTGCATCATTGAAATAAGCTGGTACAGTTACTACAGCATGCGTTACTTTCTTGCCCAGATATGCTTCGGCCGTTTCCTTCATTTTTCCAAGCACCATGGCGGAGATTTCTTCGGGCGCAAAAACTTTATTCCCTTGACCCGTTGACACTCTAATATGTGGTTTGGAATTCTTCTCGATAACTTTGAATGGGAAGAATTTGATGTCATGTTGGACTGTTACATCAGACCATTCACGTCCAATAAGACGTTTAGCATCAAAAACTGTATTTTCTGGATTTGTTGTCAGCTGATTTTTAGCAGCATCTCCAATTAACCTTTCACCTTCGGCCGTGAAGGCCACATATGAAGGCGTGATACGGTTACCTTGGTCATTGGCTATAATTTCCACACGACCATTTTTGTAGACACCGACACTGCAGAAAACAATTTCATTGTATTTTATGTTATAAAAAAAGCTGGTGAAGTCCGACTTACCAGGAATAAGTTGTTCCTAAATCAATACCAATGACAGTGCCTACTTCTTCCTTTTCCTTTTTATCTTCTTTAGCAATAACACATGCTGAAAGGCATATTACGCCTAGTAAAAACGGCAACCTCATTGTAGAAGGACTAATTACCTGTAACAATTAAAAAAAAATGGATTTATACACTGCATATGGCTGACACGTCGTTAGATACCGGTTTACATTAAGTGTGCATATAAGTATAGAACGAATGAATCGATCACTTTTTACATAAAGAACATTTCTAAATGCAAGTAATATTACTGAATTTTAAAGTGTTCTTAACAAATATTTCTACTTGAACACGACTAATTTAAAAATTCATGAGTAAATTCAACGGCTTTTATGTAATGAAGGTTCGAGTACCTACCTATTCCCTGAATTGTATAATTAACTACAATAACTGATGAATCAAGAAATATTAATAGTTGATCACGTCGTTTTAAATTGCATGAACTCTCTGCACGTTTCTCTGATCTTTTCTTTCGGAAACTGATTGGGAATATGTCAGCGCCCGCAATATATGTATAGAATTTGTCGTGTATGGCTGTAATTGGTGAGAATTTAAACTTGCTACAACGCGATTGGTTGAACTACTTTTAGTTGGCCGTCTGCCATTGGCCCACGTAAATTATTTGGTACTCCTGTCAGTTTCCAGAACATTTCTAAATTTCCCGCTTTTGAAAGTTCGGGAAAAGAATAACTTTTTTGAAATTTTGAAATTTTGTTTATTATCTAATTCTTAATATATTTTTGTAATGCATTTTTCGCATCTTAAGACCTTTTGCATTATTAAATCAATTTTTAATTTAATTTATAATTTACAGTTATTATGACACGCATTAAAATAATAACGGGTTGTTACGTTTAGGTGAATGCAAAGTACTTTGTTCTCTGTTTTAGTCTCTTTACTTTTATTTATTCGGTCCCTAGAAACTAAATCATGGAAATGGATTTATTTGCGGTGTATTGGTTGAAATTGAGAGAAAGAATTAATTTAAAATTTAAAAAATAAATATATGTGCATGGAAAAATAATGATTAATAAGTATTCAGCACATTTCTATAACTGTTCCATTAACTCAGCCTTCTATTAAATTCTCATTTGGAGTAGTTATGATTCCAATAACTCTAAGCACCTAAAATTTTGACAGGTGTCATATTTGAAATCTGTCAAAATGATGTACAAATGTCATAATTAACATCTGTCAAAGTTTACAATCTATCAAAATGATATTTGTCAAAATTTTACTTAAAAATACATGAAATTTATATCGGTATCATAGGCTACTTCAAATGAGAATTTAATTGAAGATATTCTCCATACTTAAAAAGCGATTAATTGAGAATTTTATTGTTTCCACTCTTGGAATTGCAACATGAAACAAAACTGGAATACGCTTTCAGCAATAATTGTAATGCAAAGCATCTATTACAGCAATATATGTTTATAGTTAGATGGTTTTTTTGATATATAAGCAGTTAAATTTCAAAGTACAATGACTGTTCGTACTAATTTTGTTATGTTATTGTGTTGCAAATTGAATTAGTACACAAGCAAACACGTCATTTTTAATATGTACATGCAAAGATCAAATATATAATTACTTGTTTAGCTAATTTTAAAGTGGATATAGATTTTCGTAAGCTTTAATAATCATTAATTTGCCTGCTTCAATTACAAATCAAAATAATTTGCCTACTCTGCCTCATATTTTTCAGAGTAAAATTACGCAATTATGTATACTTTAGGTTTAACATGGGCGTATCACACATACATACGTGGTCATATAATACTACGTATTTTCATGGTAAAAATATGACGTGTGCTGGTGCTAGTTTCAATAATCTAGTAAATATGCAACAGAGGTTGCGTTCCAGAAGTTTTCTAGGCGTTTTTATTAAATTTGTTATCTCGTGTACATAATGGAGTCTCCTTTCTTATATTATAAATAATAATAAGATGAAAATTATTCAGTCGACAAATAAAAGTGAATTGCAAAATTCAAAAATATCCCTTAAGTACTGATGCAGGGTATTTTTTGTGTTAATATCAGTGCTGCCGGTACTACCAAATACATTCTCCGTACAAATTCTTTTAAAATTAAAAATAACATTTAGGATAGGTAAATATTTATTACGTAAACGAAGCTCGTGAAAAGCAACAAAAACAACAAATATAAAATATAATTATGTTACGTAAATTATTTACAAGCAACAATTATTTAACAGATTTAAGTAAAAGAATAAATTAATCCTCTTCAGCAGACTGCGATACGTTCTGTCGATCTTCCCGCATTTCATGGTTTATTGTTATTTATTCCAGGTATAATCTAAATTTATTAGCTATATCACCATGGTTAACAGAAACATAGAAATGAAAAAATTATAAACATTGTACATTGATAACCAACTCGAGAATTTGAATTTAAAATATGATCTTGTTTCTGCCACTGACCACCATATGGCATTATAATATACTGTTATGCATCTGATGTGTTCTTTGTGCAAGGATTGTAAATTATATATTCATAAGAAACGTTATATTATATATATTAAATCATGTACTCGAATACTGTGGCATTGGAACACTGAAACACTTCACTATTACCCTTTACCACCAATACTGAATTGAGTTCGGTATTGCTACTGAAGATGATAGCTTAGCTATCGAAACGTACGTTCAGTGTCAGTGAAGTGTTTGTGGTAAAGGGTAATAGTAAAGTGTTTCACATTATATATATTGTATAAAATATACGAATTTACTTTAAAAAAATGTTTTTTTTTAATTTGGAACTCATAATTTCCCTCTAAATTAATAATTTCAAAGATCCACTCCTACGTCTCTACCTCATTCAAAAAACTGCTGGCAATGTTGGTTGGGATTATGCGCGCTCGTGTAGCATTCAGTCTTTCTATAGCTTCCTTGGCAACATAGTAAAAATGGGTAAACAACACATAAGTATCGGCAACCTCCGCACCACACAAGTTTAATTAATTATATAATAATATAATTAATCCGGGACGGCCGTTTCGAGGACATGAATGGTCCTCGTCATCAACCGGTAACCGAATGATGTGAAAAACTTCTAAAACTATCCCTACTTCCTAGAAAAAAATATCCTTCACAAGTGCCTGTTTCTGCCCCCTACACGCCTTAAAACTACGACATGCGAAAAACACGGACAGATAAATAGGAAGGTCCCTTTTATAATATTTGAATTAAAATTTTAGAAAATCTACATTTATTTCGGACCTTTAGGGGGCAACATATTGGTTAAGCTTTCGCTTGTTGAAAATAAAAAAGTACCAATAAAGTCATCACTATATATAGAAGAGGTTGAATATATATGCATAACAACAGAGATACACACAATATGTATGCTTAGAGCTTACAATATAACTGTACCGCGCCGAAGAATACAATACAAAGACACGTTCGCCCCTACAATTCGCAAGGCTCCTTTCGGACCAACGAAATGAGTCGAGTATCGTGATTGATATTTTGATGTCCTCAACTGAAAGTTCCACTCCCTACTTTATTTTTTGTCACGTTTGATTATAAAAAGTTTAATAATTAAACCCCACTGCCCACTCGGACTTCAAGTTGTTTACGTGAACTTTACGTACACTTGAGTTAATGTTTAAACAAAAACAAAACAGCAAATTACGATCAGTAGATACCATTCTTTCACTATAATTGTGCGATTAGCCAATAGGGATCAATGTTTCTACCAAATAAAACTACAATATTGCTACATATCTTACATTTAATTCTACTTTCTTAATATTTAGATTTTAAAACTAACCAATCCAATATGATTGGTGTAAAATATGTAATTATAACATCTGCACCTACAAAACAAAAACATAAGGTTAGACTCATTTCTGTAGGAAATTATCCAAAAACTTATTCAAATACCTGCTCGACGCATCGATGTTAATATTTCCGTTAGTGCCACTTTCAGGCCAAAAACTCCATTCTTAGCGGCATGGTAGATCATGGCATATTCCCCGGAAACCTGGTATATAAACATGGGATGATGCGGATGGGCCTTCTTAACGCTTTGTACAAGATCTAAGTACGCTAAGGCAGGTTTCACCATCAACATATCAGCGCCTTCTTTTACGTCTCTGTCCTTAGAAAAAATAAAATCCGTGGTTACATACTTTATTATACATTCATAATCCTAAATATCCAAGCGCTTTTGAAAACCTTCAATGTGACTTACTGCAGCTCTATGTGCTAAACCGCTACTATTAGATGGCAACTGATAGCATCTTCTGTCGCCAAATGCTGGTTTTGAATTTGCAGCATCGCGGAATGGTCCATAAAATGACGAAGAGAATTTTACTGCATAAGATAGCACGGCAGTTTTATTACCTAAGTTATTTGTTATTAGGAGATCTTTAATGGCCCCAATTCTCCCATCCATCATGTCCGATGGAGCAACAATATGTGCGCCTGCAAAAGACGCAGAAATAAAATTAAACACATTTTGGAAATCCTGCGTTTTACGGTTCCTATTTCATATAATCACATTTTATACACAAAAACACATTCAATGATGCAAAATTTTTATTAATTACTTTAGCTGACGTTGCTATTTACTGTATGTAAACAACATTGCTGCAGAGCGTTTCAGACACTGTTCTAAAGAAAGCTTTTCCAAAGAAGTAATTGGACAATTCATGAAATTTTAGCAATATTTCACAAAACGTATGCGCCATTATAAAAATTCAATAACGCCATGCTTTGAAGAAAAGTAAATAAAGTCATATTTTCAATAAGTGATTGAAAACACTATTTTTATCAAAACAATGCAACTATTGCAAGATTACCATAATTGGGTAGCATGCATCTGATTGAAAAAGTTACCTGCTTTAGCATACGAGAGCGCAACTTCTGCTATCCTTTTAATACTTGCAGGATTATTAATTGTTCCATCCGCATGTAAAATGCCACAATGACCATGTTCGGTATATGGGCATAAGCATACATCGCAAGCTAATGTGAGATTCGGAAACCAACTCCTAAGTTTTGGCAATGCCTTAATCACCGGATTACTAGGGCTATCTGCATTTGACCCAGTGGCATCCTTAAATCAATACATTGTAGTACTTAGGAAACAAACGGTAATTTGAATACGTACTTTTGGCAGCTTATCGACAACTCCAAAAAGTAAGATTGATTTTAAACCTTTCTTAACTAATAAGTCTAAATGCTTTTTGACTTCATTTAGACCTAATCTTGAAATACCAGGCATACTTTTAATGGGTTCGATACCATCATCATCTTCGCTGTTTAAATTAATTGCTTTAACTGTTGAATTTTACTATTAATTTACTTACATAATAAATAGAGGGTACATTAAATTTTCCGGATTGATTTCTCCGAAACTTGATTGCCATGATCGCAGAGTTTCGTTGAAGTAACCGCTGTGAAGAAGACTTTGCCTCTGCATGCTGGATTAGATTTGATTTTAAATGGTAGAAATAAAAATGTTTAGTGATTCTGTATCATGACTTTGCGTATTTATTAATATTGACAGTCATTCTTTTTACCGATTAGGCAAATGATAAATTATTAGCTCTTGAGTATCAAACTTATACTTATCAGGTTCTCTAAACCGGTTGCATATGCATGCCCCAAGAATTATGCTTTTGCCAGTGGCGTAACCAAACCAATTGAAAATAGGTCCTAATAGGCTATACTTCTGGAGCCCACTCACCGACCTGACGGTTTATTTGCTCACAAACGGAAAGCTCATGTTTCGCCGAGTTCGAAATCATCCTTCTTTTTTGTGAGGAATAAAAGAAAGGTTTAAAAATCGATTAAAAAAGTCCTCTTTTGAGGTTATGTTCCTTCTATAAGCAGTACGGGTTATCCTTTGTAAGTATAAATTATCTCTTATGATTATTGTGTTCGACACCTCGAATTGTGACTCGCTTTTTGAGATCTTATCTACTTTCAAGGCATTTGTGTATTACAACCACCTGCGGAAGGTACTTTTAAAGTTATAACGAATGTTAAATATATGGTTTCATGGAATGTATTTGTTAGAAATAATAGTTGGAGTTTGTTTAATTATCTTAATAAATGAATGACAAAGTATCTAAGGCTAATCGAAGGTCATATGATAAGCTTTAAAATAATAATGTTGCAATTGATAAATTCACTTAAATTGTCACAGAAAGCACACCTTCAATACGTGATGATACTAATATGCACATCAACAATTTGTCATCTTAGTTGGTAAGCTTTATCAATTTTAAAAGAAGCGAAGATCAAATGACAAGGTTGAAAAGTAAGCAATCCCACACAGGTAGAGCCAAACAGGGTACCATATTCAATATAACTGTTGTTTACTATACTACGCCACAGTCCTTGCTATCATTATTTATCATTATTCAACATAACTGATTATATAAACCATGTGTAATAATGGTAAACAACACATAAGTATCAGCAACTTACGCACCACACAAGTTTAATTTATTATATAGTAATATAATTAGTCCGGGACGGCTGTTTCGAGGACACGAATGGTCACCGGTTGATGAGGAGGTTGCTGATACTTACGTGTTGTTTACCATACTACGCCACAGTCCTTGCTATCATAATAATCTTAACGAGGCTGTACTCAAGTTCTTCGAACAGTTTCAGAACATGAGACAGGAAGATGAAATCTTGATTATTATCATTGATGCAGTGAGATCATCTATAGAGTGAAGAAGAAAACTATATTTCAATTTCGAGTGTACTTATCTATTACATCCAAACCATAGTAAAACCTATTTACGTACTGATGAAGAGTGGTCTGTATTTTATCTATATTTTCCGCAAATTTTTTACCTATCATATCACAGTAAATGAATACAAGTATTCTGATTATACATTATCTAAAATAAATGTATATTTTTTATTACTTCTTTAATTTAATAATATGATTCATATAAATATAAAAAATAGTCGATAAAATGTTTAATAAGAAGAGGCTGCCAGTTTATTATTGTAGGAACATACTTCCGCGTCGTATTAGCTACTTAAAATAAAATTCTTTATTAACATCTTTGGAACATTTTGTGTTTGTCGTAAATCTGGATCAAGTACATCTAACGCAGCACCCATTAAATGTAGGGAACCAGTAACTAAACAATCATATGGTTTATTAGAGATGTCCATAACTGCGTCGTTGACGGAATATTTAGTAATAATACTAGTTTCATCAACATGGAGATTATTGCACCCTAGAAGCTTAATCCACAAGCTTCTATAGGTGTTGCATTTGGTGATGTGTATGTTTATATCTTTAATTTTATTGTCTACAAGGATTATAAGTTAGTTAAAATTTCAACGAGTAAAATGTTATGCTTACCTGTTGTATTATTTCTCCCTGATATGTTTGGCACAAAAAATACTTTTGAGAAGTTGCAATTAACAAGATTAATTAATATTTTCTCAACGTCACGATCGCCTATCATATTAAAGATTAATACTCTGCTTCTTGTCGATTTCTTCGTCATTACTCTGAACCATTTCACGCAAATTTCCATACTTTCAGGTGTATGGGCGCCGTCCATGTAATAATTTACATCATCAAGAAAAATTACTTGATACCTACCAGGCCAATTAAAATTTGCTAAGCCTTTTTTCGTTGCAGGATGATCGGCAAATTCTTTTAAAGATATATTTAAACCTATTACAATAACAAGATATAATTTAAATATATTTATGTAATTATTAAAGTCGTACTCACCTCTGACAGTTTTTAACCATGAATAAGCTAAAGTCACAGCAAGGGACGCGTTCAAACTAAATACTTCTGGAATATTTCTTCCATTCTCCTCGATATTTACAAATGGACGTATAACTTCTAATGATGTCTATCAATAAGGGAAATAATTAGATTACTGAAAAAGCACAAGGAGTATGTTCAGGGGTGGTTAAAATTCACAATAAATGAAGTTTTATAAAAAAATTATTTTTTACATTATATTTTCCAGTACCTTATATTATATTATAATTCTCCAACAAAGTAATATGCTTTTGCAGTAATTCATTAACCTCTAAATCCTTTAACCCCTATAAAGTTGTTAACGAACTTCTTGTCGTCTTATTGCATGTATGTAGAAAAAAAAAAAACTGATAATGAATTAATTACATTATGTTCACGAATATAAATTTAAGTAGCATCAAGAGACCAGTTCATGAAAATTAAATTTGAAAACGAAACCAAAATATGAATGTACCGAAGAAAATCCAGACAAAATAATACATATAAGAGATAATTAACGTACTTCATTGAGTGCTGTTAGCATCATTTAGTACTCTTATTAACGCCAGCAACACTGAATGCGTTAACTGTTACAATACCTTACGTTCTCTACTTCTTTGCATTAAGACCTTCATAGCATCACGAGGTTGGAGCATGGTGTATGCTTTGCAATTTGGTTTAAATATACCGGCTTTGTGCCATGCTATTTCTCGAAGTGTAGTACCTAATATATTTGTGTGATCAATGCCCAGAGAAGTGATTCCCACTACGGGAACTCGCCTGTAAAATATGCATATATATAATTAATCGAAAAAAGTGTTAGGATATAATACATACTCTAACACATTGGTACAATCAAATTCTCCTCCAATTCCTACTTCCAGAATAGCCACGTCTACCTTTTCTTTTAAAAAGATATAGAAAGCCATTATCGTAAGAAATCGAAAATAAACTGGTAAGTTATCTGGATAATCCTGAAAAATTAAATTGTTTAATTCAAACTCATGGTGTCATACAGAGTAATGCATTTCGCAAATTAGGCAGTAACATAATTAGCTTTAAATGATATGTGTTCTGGCTTTAACTTTAAATCTCTAAGTATGCCTTTTGCTTTTTCTTGGATTATTTGTTTACTGAGTGGTATTTTGCGTTGATTTTGGTCTGTAATACGTATGCCGTATTAATAAGTTTAGCATTCGCGTACAGTTGCTACTGGCAAAAAAAATGGGAAATTCCCCGAGACCCGAATGCTGCTGACGTCATTCGCCAACGCAATAGCGAAACAACAGCAGATTTTTCCGCGAACGCTGTATAAGATGTGACGCATGAATCCAACCTGTTTTGACTTTATGAATAAAGTTTTGTTATCATCATAATTATTTTAATTGTTATTAACATTTAAGCCTAAAGTGATTCCTGATCTACAACAAATAAAGTAAATTTAACAGGAAACTAACGGTAACGCAAGTTACTTAATTCTACCTTTAGGAATCCCACAGATTGCAACTGCGTAACTGTACATAGTCTAATCATTATAATAGCCCCGTACTAATCTGTAGAGCAAACCCAAAACAAATATTTTTTTGCATTGAGAGAATCGACGAAACGGTGCCTTTAGTTAAAGGCGTTATTCCAATATGTCATCGTAGAACCGATTTGAAAGTTTTAATTTCCAATTTATCCCCAAAAAATACTTTAGCCCTCAAAGAAAAATGTTGATCCGTTTTTTGTTCATCAAGTATGGAAAAATGCGGTTAATTGAAGCATTAACACTAATAACAATAATAGGAATACGAAGAGCACTATACAAATAATATAATAATTATGCTCTTCTAAATGAAGCTGTTTACAATTTGAGGGAAAAGCAAAACCAACAATAGGGTGGTAACACGATAATATAAGAAATCATTTTGTTTGCATATAGAATTCCATCAAATTAACGAAATATAGATGCCAAAACAAAATTAAATATGTTTTGATTACATACAAGTATTTGTATTTACGTTAACAATCGGAATTATATGTCGAATACTTCTACAAAACATCATAGCTATTTCTATATGCGGTAATTAACTGTGTCAATAGTCCTAAATATATTATTACAAGGCCATATTGATAATGCAGTTAAAATATTTACGATAAAATACATAAATTGAAAAATTACTTTACGTATGATGTGTACATACACTGTGCAGTTCGGATTACTTATCACTTAAGCAATTTGAAAACGATTTTGAAATAACTATGTTTATGCAGGACATGAACAATGTTGATATCACGCAGTGCCTTTGTTATTTCTATCGCTTCGATAAGAAGTCAAATTCCATACAGAGCAGAGAGAAACATTAAAATTAAAATTATACCATTAATTAATTATTTTAATGAGTAAAAACAATTTCCAGCAGCGGTTTAAACTGCAAAACAAATTCCCACAAACACTAGTGGCTATTATAGAAACCCACGCACAGTCTAAACTTAGCTTTAATTCATTACTTTTTATTATTATTAGCTTATTTTATAGCATAAAGATTGCGCATGGACAACGTCGGGGAAAATTTCAAATACTTGTTCTTCAGCAAAAACTACTAGAACTGTTTGAACGGTGTACTTGTAACACACATGGTCAACAGGTTCCAACACCGCTCAAAGTTGCGGATTCAAACAAAGCTAATATTTTTACATAAATGTTAGGTGTGGCTTTATTTAAAAATAGTTTTTAACGTATTACCTCGTTTTCATCGAAATTCCTTAAATTTCTCTTGCGGTAATTAACTTCACGATTTTACAACGCTGTACACATATTTACGTTATTCCTTATACTAGAGATTGGCTAAATTTAATGCTCTTAATGACAAATTCATTTTTTAGCAATTTCTTCTAAATATTTGTTAATTTTCTCATCTAATTTAAGTTATTTAACTGCTACGATTATGTTATATGCTGTACATTATAGGGAGAAATGTAAGGAGGTCAGTGAAAGAGCGGTCAATGCAATAAAAAAGGTAGGGAATCCCCGCTTTAACTGCTTGATAGGTTCTGCTATGTTTATTACAACAGTTATCAATGCGCAAGCATGTACCTCTTAAATTCATGGGTTAACGCCAAGAAAACATGTCACGGTTTAATTCATTTTTATGCTGGTGCCACAGTGTCAAATAACGCAATAATTAACGGCATTAGACGTTAGTGTGGCGCTAACAAAAAAATGTATTAAAACATTAATATATTAACTTAAACATCGTATGTTGCTATTATATTGCCCAATACTGAAGGTATAATAATTAATTATTTTGATTTATTCGAGAGCACAAGTTATATAGAAAAAGGTACATTTGATGTTTAATTTCAAAATTGGCTTTTTCCAAAATAATCCTATTACTCCAAATTGGACAAATAGTCCACAATTCATAAATGTTGAGGCTAATGAGACTGTTGATATTGTTTATTAATAAACAATTTGTAATATGTAGACATTATCAAATTTGGTTTTAATTAGCTTTGACATTATGCACTTCCTACTACGTACCAAGGACTTTGATCACTTCTACATATTTGAAAAAGATATCAACAGAAACAATAGTAAACAAGGATATTTTGGATAATAAAACCATTATCATTATTTGTAGTAAAAACTTAATTATGATTTATGAATTAAATGGAATATTCCTTGTATTGAAAGTATAATACAATGAATACATTTATATAAATTTTACGTTTGTGTTGTCAACCTACGAACTTATGACTGTTGTACTACTTTTTAATTTAAAGATAAGTAAAAACAAGTAGGTCCACTGTCTCACAATATTAGCTATTAAACAAACTAATCAGGTCGATACGTTTTTTACACAAAACTGGTCACTATTAATATGTTTAATAGGGAATATTGTGAGACAGTGGAACCTTATTATGTCCAGATCATACGCAGTTTACCTTAAGTAATCTATTATAAATGTACCAAAAATATTGTGCAAATAAATCATGGGATATTGGTTCACCATTAATTCGTATTCTTTCTCTGACTTCCAATAAGTGAGGAGATGAATAGAATCCCGTTTTATATCCATGGTATCGAAGCGTGCTTTCGCAAAATGCACAAGTTGATCCTTTACCTTTGGTACCAGCTACGTGAATTACTTCCAAATTATTTAATTTATCGTTTGTTATTCCAGCACTATCAAATAAAAGAAATATATTGCATGGCTTTTATACTATGTAATATATGTACTACCTTACTAAATACTTCTTCATTTGTGAAATAGTTCGTTCGTATTCATCATTGTAAGAACTTTTAATATAAGATCTTTCCTTTAAATATGCAGCATTGCTTTGTAGATTGTTGAGTGCTTCAACAGCTTCCTGATGAATTAAGAATATAGATTAATTGCAGAATTATAGTGGCGAAGATTGAGATACCTTATATTTGTTCATTTTGTAGTCCACCTGGTTGACATATTTCACAGAACTGAAATTAAAACTAACGCTCATGAATTTCTTGAATTTATGAATATGATTTAAAGTATTCATATGCGCAGCATGTAAAAAGGTTATTACAATGCAATGTTTATGTTCTTAATTGATTATAAAAATATGTTATCGAAGTCATGACGCAACAATACGCTGCGCTAGTGCGACTAAACGATTCACTACTTTCTTAAAGAAATTAACACTCATTTTTAATAGTTAGCATGTGCTTTCTCTTTTAAATAAAAAAAATTAGATTGTCAAGACCAGACAGGATTGCCAACCGATCTAATAGAAAATTCACTCGAATTATGCATCTGCAAAGTATACTGAATTGTAAACAACACATAAGTATTGGCAACCTCCACACCACACAAGTGTAATTTATTTACAGTAATATAATAATTAGTCCGGGACGGTCGTTTCGAGGACACGAATGGTCCTCATCATGAACCGGTGACCGGAGGTTGCCGATACTTAAGTGTTGTTTACCATACTACGCCACAGTCCTTGCTATCATTATTGATACTGAATTGTACCAACAGTACAATAGTGATATAATATTGGATACTGTTATATCAACGCGTTGAGGCGTATATCGTGAACATGCAGAAAATAATAGTAAATTTAAGGAAATTTACTGAATATATGTAGATCACAAGCATCAAAAATCAGTAAAAGTAATAATTCGATTCTTCAAGAAAATTTCATTACTTTTGAAACTCGATTTTATTCACCGAACAGCCTCCTATTTTCCTCTTGGATGGCAACACTGAGATCGATAGCCCTGTCCAACGGCACATGTTTAATAAATTTTCCACCAGATGGCACAAATAGTCGCTATTCATATGTCCTTGAAATTCCTAATGCATGAATTTTTGTTTAAATTAAATTTTAATATTAATACAAAGACTTATTTTCCGAAAAGGTAAAATATAAATCCTTCTTTACGGACCTATATTGTTCAGTTTTTGAAGCGAGGGAAAACGCCAGTATACAAGCCCCAAAGCTTTAACTATTTAAAGAAATTAGACGTTTAAATCCCTTTAGTCAAGTCCTATTCGGGAGCTTAGCTTGGATGAGGCACAAATTAATATTTTTTAAGATAATATATTATTAAATGCGTGCATTTGGTATGTTCTGGAATTCACTGAAATGACTTCGTTCGTTTGGTTGGTAACACTAGAAATTAAATGCCCGAGTGATGGTGGGGGCCGGGATTCGTTATTTGAGTGAGGCATTTAATAATTTTAAAATGATTTCCAAGTGTTGGCGTAGATATGTAATAAGTATTAGTTCCTCACATGTACTGAAACAAGCTACTGGTGAACATATTCAGCCCCAGAAGTAATAAGTGTAGTGAAATTTTACTTTTATTAACGATACCAGAGTGACTTTTGAACTAAGAGATCCTAAAGTCGTATTGATTATATTTTTTTAACACCCGATACGATTTTCATAACTTGAGATTGTAATGCATAGCTGTATATATTAAAAATCCGTAATTAAGATGTCATCTCTCAGCAACACTGACCATGTTTTACAACCAGTGCGTTTATCAGTACGACGTAATTTATTCAAAGAGACAAAATTTGGAGAGCGAGGAACTGTAGAAAACTATTGCAGACACATACCTATTAGAGCCCATAACAACTGGGAAACAAGTTTTGCCATTATACCAGAGCCAGTGCGAGGAACTACACCTGGTAAGAAATCAAGAGAAACTGGAGAATCTCCCAGGGACAGTTCGGCTTATAATTGTCTCCTCAAAAATGAACTGCTCGGAGAAAATATAGAAGATGTCAAGTTACAATGTGATGATCGACAGGCACTTACCCCTATCAAATCGAAGAATTTATTTAAATATGCTACTCCTTCAAAGGTAAGTGATATAATTTTTTTTTAATGTAAAGGTAATCTTGTTGGCCGAAAGCAGCTGATATTTTACATTGTTTGAAAACACTATACCATTACCTAGATTATTTTTTCAACAGGTGATAAGATACATAAATATTAATAATTTGGAGTTATCTTTTTAACTCCATAAATGAATATGCTTTATTATTTATATTTCAAATTAGACTTTAATTATATATTTAGTTCTAAGAAAATTTTATAAAAGTTTAGAAATTTATGTATATTAAAGGCATATTCAATATAAGAATTGGATTTCTGTCAATTAGGGTTGCTGGGATATTGCTGTATCTGAGATCCGGGAGTTCATAAATAATTCCGGGAGAAGAGCCATTAAAGCTCTCCTAAAAACCCATATACGCTATGGTGCTCGTTTTTTTTTTTGTTTCATTTAGCCCAAATGGCATATTTAGAATTTTCGGGCGAAAATTAGTTAATTTTTTAATAATTGGTGAAATTTCAATTAATTGTACATCCGACCGCGCTTCGAAAACACCGACATAATAAATGCACGTGTAGATTTTTTTTCATTTAATATACTCTACATTTGTCATGCCCAGTAGGCAGTTATTAGAAAATCTTTCTCCCTAAGAAGTAATGAAATACTGGGTTGGTCTCTTTAATTATACGATTAAGGCTATATTAGGAGATCTCCAACCAATGTTTTAGCAGTTCATTTTGTTAACTAATTAATTTTTTTTCTGAAAATACAGCTAATTAATTAAGAAAAAATATGGAAAAGATCGTGCACGTTACTTTTATTTGCCAGGAACTACGGAAGAACCACAAGACAAAGGTTTTTCTTTAACCCTTCCCTGCGCCTATATTTCAAATTAGATTTCTATATACCATGCACTTAACAATATTTTTGGTTAAAATTCCAATAATTGTGCGGTATACTAAATCAAAATATTTACAATATTTTAATGCATCTCCCTATTCTATGGAAGTTGATGTTTGCTAAGTTATTGGAAATATGTAGCGTGTCCGCATAGCCATTCCTCCCCTGAATAATTTAGAGAGTCTTCAAATAAAAGCTCCCTTATAGTTCATGCAAAAGAAATTTTTAACATGTTGCAGAAATCTCCACGAAATATTCAATCGAATAAAATTTGAATTACAATTCTAACATGTAAGGTACTTAAGATATCCGACGTTAGAAAAACATTTCGCAAAAATCTAAAATTATCTTAGTTATCTCAAAAACTAAGATAAATAGGTGTAAGTAGGGAGTGTCGACGAAAATTGATATGAATTGAGGAGTGGTATCTAAAAGCGCAGCAGTAGTGTACAGTGAGCTCCTAAAGTAGGAAAGGAAGGTAAAACGGGCATTAGAGCGCAAGATTATAAACAACTTTTGAAGTAAGCCGAGCATTTTGGTCGAAAAACATTAGGTCGGACTAATAATGCCTATTTCCCTCGAAGGATCGCACACAAATGTACCAATGTTGCTTGCTCCGATGATAATTTTTGCTGTTTGTCTTAAGAAAGATGTTTCAAGAGATTTTAATTCAAGCGTAATTAAATATGCCTTAGACCATTTACAGAATCAATGTACCAATCTTATTTATGTTTAATGTTAAAACAAGTAGCTCATAAAGTAATTACATTATTTGGCAAACGTACACATACCGTCTCATGGCACTTTCTTACTCTATTACAAACAAATTATTACAGATAAAGTAATCTCCGTGTAGCATATTATATAGTTTATACAACTGTTAATATCAGTACATTTCGGCAACATAACTAACTTCTTTATACAGTCACCCTAAACTATAGAATACATTATTTTTCAAACTAAACATATCTTGGAGAAGCTCTTGAACGTCTGGTGTCATTGTTGTTTCCCTTATGAAATCTCAAAATAGATACACTTTTAAATAATAATTATCACAGGAATATAAAAAGGATGTCCCACG
This sequence comes from Oryctes borbonicus, assembly GCA_902654985.2. Lineage (NCBI taxonomy): Eukaryota > Metazoa > Arthropoda > Insecta > Coleoptera > Scarabaeidae > Oryctes > Oryctes borbonicus. The sequence continues at coordinate 5,472,425 of LR736868.1, forward strand.
ATGAACTGCAGGGATTGGTATATGGAAGAGTGCACATTGAAAAATTCCGAAAACTTGGTGATGTACTAAATTTTTGGTGCTTTTTCCATTTCAACGTTTAATCGTAATTGTCGGACACGCTGTATAATGTTTTCGAAAAATTCATTCTGTTTCTAATCCTATTTTATACGGTTAGCGATTCTATAAAATTCCATTTTTTTTAAGTTAAACATTTTTACATTTAATAAAGTCAGCAGCTACAAAAAATATCAGTGAAAGTGGAAGATATAACCGCAACTGCTGGAACTTTGCGGTAAGTAAGGCACGATAGATAGGATAAAATTTATACAGCGAACTGCTTTGATGAAAGAATTGAGTTATCGGATAATACGTTTTGCAACCACGGTAAATAAGGTGATAAATGTTGCCAGATTTACGTATTGTTAATGTTGGCCTAGCAATTCTGCATGGTTGGTGCCAAAGATATCCTAAAAGTAAACGACATGGAAAGCTATCCACGGTGTCGATAAATTTAAAAGAACCTGTCATAACTAATTAATTCGGATAAAATTCGATAAAGTGAAAAATTATTCATAAAATAGGTAAAAATAGAACCGAAAACAGGGAAACACAATATGAAAATGAAGGATGTAGAGAAAGAAAATATGAAAATTGAGGAGGTAGAGAAGGAAAATATGAAAATTAAGGATGTAGAGAAAGAAAATATGAAAATTAAGGATGTAGATATAATAGCAAATAAATATAATGCTTAGCCACGAGTGGCATCAACCTGGCATCATAGGGAACAATTTGGTACTTTTTCCCGGCAAACATTACATAACAATAAAAATTGATTTTCTAAATGTTTATTGCTGCATTTCGAAATATTTCCTAAATTAAAGTGTAACACATGTGATATCATTGAATTCGTCTTCGATCCATTTTCCAAAAACGTAAAAATATGCAGTGTGTTGTATTTAAAATAAGGAAATTAATAGCACTTCTGGTGATGACCAGAAATGTAATTGAGGTGCCGATAATCCCAAAAATTCGTTCCCAAAAAAATTGAAATCAATTCATTTTTTCTAAAGGCGCCAGCTTCTGCCATTCAAAAAATTCACTTGTTATTTTACAATAAGTTTTATTGCATGTATACTGAGAGAAAGGAATTGGTTCATCCAACAAATTACGAAGTGTTGCTCATTTATGTACTAATTCAACTGAAAATATGTTCATTCAATATTTTGGCGAGTATATCCAACTTACCTTGCAACTTAACAGAACACGCTAGCTTTGGTTCAGTTGTTTTTGTTAAATCAAACCAATATTTTTGATGGTTGTGCTTCAAAATATTTTACTTTTAAGTCAATTACAAGATTCGCTTCACACAACAGACCTAGAGTTCCATAAAGACATCTTTCCTTATTTAAGACAATGCACATTCGTACGCATTCTTTTTACTTTCGACCAGTATTCTAATGTAGGTTGGTTGAATAATCATTTATTGTTGCTTTATACCATATGGAGTATTGAGTATATTTAACAAACAAAGTTGGTCAAATTAACCAATTTTTTGGCTCAACCGATTTTCTCTCGGTGTATGAAGCGTTACAGTTAAATACTTGGAAACGCAGAGTGTTCAGACATGATGTTGCTCTGCTAATATAGGATCTATTTTTAATAAAAATCTTATTATAGCTAATGAATGTATAAAATGTATAAATATACCGTCTGGTATCTTATTATCTTAATTATTTAAAATATTCCATGTTCATAAATGTACAATACTTAATTTTTTATGTTAGCTTGAGCACGCGACTAAACATAATACTACACAGTTCATTGTAACGCCGTCATGTGTTACACAGCTGATGGGTAGAATACGTTCTTCTTCGGCCGTCTAGTATTCGCAACGTTTCCACTCCTGAGATTTCTCAGGCGAACGATTTTCGTAATTAAAACTTGAATCGAAAAGCTTGCAGATAGACATATAAGGCCACTTTTGTGACGAACTCTGGATAATTTGAAGATTTCGCATAGCTTTTAATTTCCGTTAGATATCTAGCGAACAGCTGATTTTCTTGTTCATGTCGAGAACAGCTGATTGTTCTGATGCATGATTTTTTGCACCTTTCACTCTTTTTTTTCTTTTAATTAACGCGGAGGAATACGCGCTTAATTTATGTACTTGTTGTCTGCTGTTCTCCTCATTGTAAATGTAAATAATCTAATACTATTATACCATAATATACGAGAATTACGTAATTTTTCATGGATGTTGAGGTTTGGCTAGCGCCCAGACAGACGCCTTTAAAGCTTTGACTAGTTAATTTATATATGGTTAATAGAAAATTAAAGTGATCGCTTTTATTGATTTTTACATCACGTAAACAACGTAAATTGTTTAATTCTCTAATTAATTCTCCTCCTTATGCATCTTGGGAGATCTGTATGTTTATAGACCATATTGGTATTACTGTGAAGTCAATTTTCTAAATTCTTTTGATAGAACGAAATATTATATATATTAAATTTTCCTCTGGGTCCAATAGCTTTATAAGCCAGAATATCAAATTTATCGCCTGAAGTTCATTCAAAAAAGCTGAATTCGATAAAGGGGCCATTTGCTTATGTCACTCAGATTAACATTGCTTAAAATGTTTTGTTTTTGACATTGAAAATAAAAAGAAGGCGGCATATGAGCATTCCTTTTCAATTACCTGTTTATTGCGTAAATGCATGATAAATTTTGCCTACCAATTTTGAACCTGATTTAGGTAGGCGAGTTAACCTTATTAACACTACGGTAAATGTTCCATTGTCTAAAAATGTACCAAAGCGAAGATTTAAGAATAGAGATGTTATTTATTTTATTACACTGACGGTCATAAAAATGCAATCGCTGTGTGGGTGACTTTTTTCTTTTATGAAGATCCAGAATATATTATTTCTGGTGGTCAGGATATGCACTTTAAAGATAGACTAATATTACGTCATTGTGTGCGAAATGCTATATAGATTATAGTTATTCTCTTTTTTTTTACCTAGCCAGTTTGCAAAAAAAAAGCAGACAGATTCTGGTGATGAAGAGCGGTGTTTCCAGCGATTTAGTTCCTGTAATTGCTAAATTAGAGCAGCCTATTTGATCCAAATTAATTTAATTGATGTAATTGTCGTTAAGTGTTTAGGAATTAGATTATTTTGTTTTAATTGCAATTATGTAACGTAATTTATTAGTGTTTTTTTTTTGCAAAAAAGTCACTTAAAATGTTTGTATTTTATACAAGAAATCTAGAGACTAAACACTTTCATTAGGCAGCGTTTTTGCAATTGAGGGACGTCTTAGAATTGTTCAAACTTCCTAAATGCTTCTTGTAACAGATACTAACGAATTATTTTTCTGCATACTTATGCAGATCATTAGGCAGATAATTTCCAAGAAGATCTTTGAACAATATTGCTCCACAAAAAGAAAACTTGCTAATATTCCATATTTTTTATGATGGGATGTAGCCGACACAAAAGCTTATCGAAAACAAGAAGGCTCTGGAACCTTGCAGAGCTGATGTACATAGGAATAAAACGCTGCATAACACTGTAAAACAAAAAAACAAAAAAGAACGACAACAAAAACTGTGGTATTCAAGGGCAGCAAAGCCATTAAACTACAGAAGCAGTTTAATAGGGATAAAAGTTGTAGCAATCGCAAACGAAAAAAAAAAAGAACAACCCTGAAAAAAAAGAACAAACATCAGTTCTTCAATACACTCCTTTATACAGGTTGTCCCATTCTTCTGGACTTATAAAATTGTTTCTGTTGCGTATGTAATATAATGAACACTATAATATGCAAGTAGGTACTTGGGCCCAAGATTTTGAATCTATGTTTTGTTTACTGTTGTCGTGGTAATCAAACAGTACTAACACCAGAAATCGCTTGGATGCAATGCTGAAATGCATTCGCGCTCGTCTCTAATATCTCTTTTACTTTCAATATTGGATATTCATCGATCATCCTGTATAGTCAAAAATATTTACGAAAGATATACTATGACGCCTATTAAGTACAAGTTTACAATTCCAGAAATTTGGGAATCCCATATATCATGAATTCGTTCAAATTGTGCTATGTCAATTACAGTATGGTCTATTATTCCCTTGCATCAATTATTTTATTCGTTCGTTTGCCAAAGTTTCTTGATCTGGACAGAAGGAGATTACGATGAATTCGTTTGATAAATACAAATTTCCAGTTCAAAGGCGAAAAGACAATATCCATCTATGTTTAGACGTTCGTTACGTATAAATCCGCATTTGCAAGAAATTTCTATTCATATTAAGGTAACGAGTTCGCTGAAATGGTTTATTATCATGTGGAAATTTAAGTTGGAAGTAGTAGAGTGATTAGTCGTATTAATTTACTCTTCATTATTTGGTAAATGGCATGCATTGCAAAGTCGAAAAGCGGATATTTACCTATGTCCAGAGGTTCGTTACCTATAAATCATTACTTGCAAGAAATTTCTATTTATATTAAGATAACAAGTTCGCTGAAATTATTTATTATCACTTGGAAAATGAAGTAGCAGGCAGAGTGATTAGTAGTATTAATTTGCCGTTCATTTGGTGAACAGCATGCGTTCAATGCTTTCAATTCTTGATATTTGACTTTCTTAAGCCGTTTCTATTTCGGGGTTTCCTGAAAGAAATGGAAAACAAATGACTTCGATCATAACAATCCCTTCTAAATTATATTTGTTGACTCTGGCGTCCGAGCGTTACCACCGCGATGTATGCAATATAGCAAAGAAGGAAATTACTAGAGAATATGCCATCGATTCATAGCTAATAACATTTGCGCCTAGACAATGAGCGGAGTTACATTTGCAAGAGTTATGTGTCCATTTAGGTAATTGTTAAAGTAATCATCTCTATACAAGTGATACACACAAACGACGATTTCTCGTAGACAAATAGACTTACCTACCTACTTTGTAATAGACGCTAATTGTAGAAATCTGCCCAATTAGTATAGGTTATGATTTCGAAATTTACATAAGCTTATAATGCGTTCTTACTTCGTTTGAAAATGAGGACGTGTTACTTACAACTATAACTATACGCTATGTTTTACTATGCGAAGGGCACACTTTAATAGCACGCTTATGAATATGGAACAAAAATTATACGATAATGCGTAAAATTTTGTGTAATTAATTTCCTGGATATGGTAACTACGCATATCCTATATATGCAGCGGTGAAAACAAGCTTCAAGCGTAAAGTTTTTAATATTATCATCTTTTCCAATATTTATGATTTTTGGACGAACCTAAACAACTTCAAAACTGGCGTGCATTAAAACGATCATAAGCCATTAAGTAAGTCTTATTTCCGTCAGAAAATGTTTATCTCCTTATTATAGTAAAAGAATTAAAACCAGGAGACACTCTGCTGTTAGTTTATTTGGGAGGTAGATCAACTGAAAGGCACCATTTTGAAATTTTTTCCTTGGCAGAATTATCGAATTATAACATTCACTCCTTTTAGTTGAAAAAATATCTAAATTACTTAATTCTTGCTAATTTTCAAAAATTTTGTTATATAGAAAAATAATTGGATAGTTTTTAGACCATTATCTTTCGCCAGTATTTTCTCCACGTGTTTATTAGTTTCGCAAACAAGTACAACTAATTGAGGACAAAATCCACATGTCCCGTTTCTAACAAATACTGCAGTAGATTAAAACATATTAACTTATCTTCTATTCAAACAGCCGATAACAGCCTAAATTTTTGAGATTACATTACATAACTTTAAAAAAATGTAGGTCGAATAGAAAATGATCGGTTCTATTTTTCAGTTTTTAGAATTACGCTCGTGATTAATTGCCATTAACATCACTTCTTATCACCGCAATACGTACGTATTAAGTCGACTAGATTCACCAACGAATGGTGTTATTAAATTGAATTTGAATGAATTAAAAGTTCGTTGAATATAGTTCCATATTATGGTCTGGTAGTTAGCTAGAGCTATCTGTCTACACGGAAATATTTTATAGTTAGAGATGTACGTACGTACGTATACACCGGTGTGTAGATGTCCACGCTGCACGTGCTGTTAGAATGTTATAATTTGCTTAATTACCTTTTTAATTTAATTTAGAATATCATGTGCAGAGTAAAGATGTTCGTTTTTGTATAAATATGTTCCACTTGAAGAAGATCCCAAATTAAAAGCGTTTTATTTTTTTTATATTTATATTATTTAAAATTATATTTTGTGGTATACGTCCGGTTATATTTATATCCTGGAGGGACAAGTAAAACCTGAGATTATTCACTATGCAACGGTGCAAACTAGACGAAATTGAAAAGAAATGACTATTTACGTTTAAAATGTTTATTTTTAATATGAATTCAGACGCGTCTTATAAATTCGTAGCACGCGGCCTTCTCAGGCGTGGTACTTCTTGAGTAATGAGTAGTCATGCACCAAAAAATAAAAGACCTGGAGATCCCTAGCGCAAAACTATCTATAGCCGGCAAAGAACACCCTTGAGTGAAAAAAAACATGCAGAATATCTGGATGTTTCATATTTTGTTAACTAAACAAATGCAAAGATTTACGCATTTGATGTATCAATGATGAAGCTCTTCGATGCATGTTTTTATTTTGTCAGTCACTCAATCATATCCTGTAAAGAACGGATTCCCCGTAATTGTACTTTTTCCCATATTTTTTTTATTGTTTCGTGAACTTTTAAAATCAGAATAATGCTGGCCTGTGGTAAATAACCAATCAGAAGAACATCCCCAAAATTTTCCACCGCATTCTTTTTAGGGGAAAAAACAACCCACTATTTTGGTGGAGGCGCGTGGTAACCGTTATTCCATACTTCGTAGTTTGGATCTAGATCAAAGTTATAAATCTAGGTTTCACCAAAAGTAGCAAATATTTTTTTTATCCCGCTATTTTCGATCATCCCGCCCTTGAGGTATGTCTACAAAGTCCTCTGTCGAATATAAAATCTCAATATCAACTTTTAATTACTTGACATTAAGAGCAGAAGCGCTCAATGCGGCAGTTAATTATTTGATTTAATTTCTTGTTTAATTCCGAGTACGCGGTATAACTTGTAATTACAAGAATTGATATATCTTTGAATTAATCATATTATCCACGAGTATGTTTGTATAAATTGCTGCTGAGCAATCAAACATGTACACACTGTTTTATTTGCAATTGATGTTTATAAATTATTTATCGATAAATATGAAGTCCATGCAAAATATGATGAGTAATGTTGTAAATGTACATATATGTTTGCTATTATAGATAAAAATAATATCTACTACACTCGAATTACGGAGGTAGTACATTGGCTGGTACCAATCAGTTATTTCAAATGTTAATTTGCTTCATTGGATTACATTGAACTGATTCTATTAATTTAGAGAGAGTGTTCGAATTCTAAAGCAATACGTAACATATATACCACTAAAATCTTAATTTTGACATGTTTGCAATTGCCGTAATTATTGGACCATGTTCAACTTATATCTTAATTGTTTATGTAATTAATATGTTATGAGCAACATGAAATATTACATTAATTAACCGTTTTCGGTATGAATATAACTAACCTAAAATTTTAATATTATTTCCTTAATGTGTATTATCAATGTGTTTATCAATCTGTATTTAAATTATGAGGGGAATTTTCATGGATACCCAACCAGAAAGCAACGTTGATGAAGGAAACGTGGCAGTTACATAACATCGCGATAAATTTTAAGCAGTTTTTATTTAAATTTTGGACTGTATTTAATATCCAGTTTAAGTACAATAGATATCTTCAATTTATTATTTGCAAACATCGAATATGAAAAAAAAAAAAATTTAAACTTTCATTTTTAGTCTTTTTTTGGTAACTTTATCCATGCCGTCCAACCGAAACTGCGAATCTGAAAATTTTGTAATCTACTAACGCAGGCACCTAAAACTTTTGGTGTTACTTGCGGTTGTACTGAAAGTTATCACCTTGCTTACAGTGAATGAACGATAACACCAACACAAAATTTTTGGGTTTGAACACCGAACACATATGCAGATAATGGACGCCGACGCCTTTGAATTGGAAGCTTTTGAATGGACAGAAGAAAGCGGAAGTAAATAACAACATGCATATGCAGCTGCTATAAAAATATTTCTCGTCAACGAATTTCTTTCCGCCCTTCCTTTTAATGATGAAAGTGAAGACGTAAGAGTTCGTTTAAAACTCCTACAAGTCTTGAATTATGTAAACAGAAGTAAATCTGGAATAGCTGGTCAACAATTTCAATCTCATTTCCGATTAAATTGGCAAACAATTAAATTATGTTTCAAACGCACTTTCGTCTCGGAAAACCCTTTCGAACGTGTCTTCACGCAACCCTACACGCCATTTAATATTTTTTGGTTTCCCCCTCCCTGTGCTCTCCGGGAGTGTGTAGGTGGGTGTTTTTGTGGTTAAAATAACAGACCTTGCGGTCACATCGTAAACATAACCAAAACAAAATAAATGGACGCGTAATTAAGAAAAATAATGTTAATCAGCTTGCGGTCAAGTTTCTCGCTCTACTCGACTTGGACTTGGAGACACTACGAGTTCCCCCAAAGTAGTTCATAAACGGGGGAAAAGATGATGTATTAACCAGCGTCCTTAATTTATGATCAATCAAGGTAACAAATATTTCTCGAGTAGTATTTAGGAACGCAGCTGTGAGGTGAAGATGATACATCATTGATTTGCTCCAACGTTATTATTTTGTTGTCTCTACGCTGTCGTATGACTTGAATATATTAAATTGTGTTCAGATATGATAATGGTTTGCTTTGTGATAACGTAACTTGAATTTATTTGTTGATAATATTTTTTTTTGTAATGCACGTAATCTCACTAAAATATTAGGTGGCATGTTTCTGTAACTATTTTGACATACGCTCAGCATCTTTGATATTCTGCAATTATTAGCACTTAACGCCTCTTTAACATATAGACAGAATTTTTTCGAAAATTGCCATCCCTTCAGTTAATATTCCACAGGTCAATTTTAATTTTTTAGTCGTTTTTCGTTCTGATTCGTTCTGATCGAGAGCGAAGCACCTGTATCGCCTTTGGATGTTTTATCAGAGTAAACAGTATTATAGGATTTAGCAACATATTGATTTTCGTTCACTTATCATTATATATAGCTGGCAATTATAGGCCAGCGATAAGATTTCCAGTAATTAGAACTTGAATTTGTAGAGCACTTCAAAAGAAGTATTCGAAGTACGCGAGTTTCGAAATTTATGTTTTTTTTTTTGTCGATTTAAATTAGTTCACCGTATTTGTTCGATAAACAACGCGGTTATGCAGGCAGTGGCTCGCTGACATAATTCAATAATGTGTCGAGTTCATCGCTGTGGGAATGTTTTGTGTGTAAATGTATGAAAAGTTATGACTGCCTTTCTGCATTTGCATACACGCGTGCATTATTTAGACCTTGTTTGTACGTTACAAAGGTTATACGTAACTCGTGCGCTTCCTTTTTATTCATAATCGACGGGCTGATAGTTGCAAGTATTCTATTCCAGCCGCACGCCATATTTGCTTAGGTGTATTGTATAACATTACATCAAGAGAGATAAATATTTGGATAGTGCATTGGTTATATAAAATTCTTGAGTGCAGAAAATCAACTTCTGTAATGCAACGATCTCTGTTCTTTAATGTTACAATGGTTGATATTAGAATTATGCAAACCTGCTACCTGCTGTTCTATTCCTTACTTTGTTATTATTATAGCCCCGATGCTGGTTGAATTACCAAGAATGTAGTGATTTTTCCGGTGATCATAATGATGTTGAGAAAAAGGCAATTATCATAATTATTTTTAAATTGAACTTCTTGTATTTTTTTACTTGTTCTGCAAAAAATATGCTCATAGTACTTACTGTGACAATAAAATAAAAAACAAACGAGATCCGATGAAATTTACATTGGACAATTGAGACAGTAATAAGCGACACTCTATCCGGAAATGTTAGAACATACTTTCTGCGACTCTTTCGAAAATTTCGCAAGAACGAGGACACCTTTAAAGTTAACCGATCTAAGATAGGGTACAACATAAGCTTAGTCTTACATAGAGTTTGTAGTTGATACTTATGTTAGTCACCCCTGAGGCCAAAAAAAGAGTAGTTTTGACACGGGTAAACTATCAGGCAAGGTAAGAATTAGCGCTTCTCTTGTTGGGAAAATCCCTCACCAGCAACGGTTTTACCCCTATCTCGTTTGCTCGTTTAGCGCTAGTTTCTGCGCAATGGTACTGAGGACCCTAATTTTGCTGCTTATATTCTTTTTACTGATGAGGCTAAGCTCACACAAAATGGCAGCAACGTGATTACTTGTGGAATCTGTGTTTCTTCCTGTTAATAAGTCGGAATTAAATAATGACACAAATAGGAAAGCGTACATAGTCATTATATTGTTGTGCACTATGATTGCAGATAATTTCCTACGTACAATACAGAATAAATATGTGCAAAAAGTAGGTATTTTATAGCAATATGCAGTTAGCTTAAAAAAACTTATAATGTATGTATATTACAGATGCTAATACGAATTATAAACGTATTTTGAGATTTTAATGTTATAAACAATAAATACGCAAATCAACTCTTATCGCATAGTAAGTATGCAATTGCGTGAAGTGCACGCGCTGGATGCATTTTCGTCGTTAATAATTTTCAACGTAGTTGTTCACTCCATTGTTACCTGTGAAGGTAATGCATTAATGCATAATTGCAATGCGATTTTATGATTTGCTCATGACTACCAATATCAATGCAATGATTGTGCGATTACGCTAGAGTCATAAACGCCTTTAGAGTAATTATCAGGTTTGATGTATGTCTCTCGTGATGTAATATTTTTTCACATATTGCGCATTTGTTAATATTTTTGTAGTGTAAAACAGGTGCTGTAATATATTCTTCGAATAATCTCAAATTAACGTGACAGACCATTCAAGCCAATGCAGTAGCAAACTGCTATTGCCAATAATTATTGTCTATTATTAAGTGGATTCTTTTGTCACTATCTAATGGTTCTCATTCGCCTGTAGTTATTCAGGTCGTCAGTTAAAATTTGCAATACACACGTAGGTCGCCGCATAAGTGGTTCCAAATCCCAAAAAAAAAAAACGTGGCCAACATGTTTTATCCTTCATCAATTTCGTTGAAATTTTGTAATTGAGGGTTTTTGAGATCGCTAATTACGAATTTCAAATCATATTAGTCAAAAATGCAATGGTTGGTAAGATCTTGCAAAAAAAGAAATAAAAATTTTAAAATAGAGCCAAAGTTACAGTTTACTTTGAGACGGTGTTCATATTTAGACAATTCACACAAATCACTTGAGAACATTTTCGCTCTTAGGAAAATTTGGTTAGACATTACTTAATTGAAAAACAGTGCAAGGTGCTACAGATGCATCTTAAATCATCAAAAAATTTCCAGGCTTTATAGATTTTAAATTCATTCGAACTATCCACACTTTGATTTGGTATGTGTCTATCTCTGATTCAAAAATTGTTTTCAGTAGCTGGTAAATAAAGCATCTACTTCAATAATGCTGGTTAACATAGTTAGAAATGGAAAACTAACTTGGTCATTGAACAAAACCTCAGCATCTTTTCCAAAAATTTTCCAAAGTATTAACATTTACAGAATTGGTTTAACGGTTTTTTAATGGTACCAATCTTGCGGATGTCGCTACTGTTTAAAACTACTTTCCGTGTTCTAGTTCTAGGAATTAGTGATAATACTAGATTGACATTTTATGAAAAACCACTACGGCCTAAATATTAAACGCGAGATTTACTTTTGCTGTTTACAAGTTACTTTAGCAATATTATTCGGTAGAACATTTTCCTTAATTGTTTAGTGTTTTGTAGGATTATTACGTATAGATATGTATTACCAACAATTCCCCGATTTCTAAAGGCACTGCGTTACAGTAATGTCACAACCAATAAAAAAATGCGCAATAAGCTACATATTTCTCTGTTTATCGGTGTCTATGCATTAACCTTTGCATTTGTGATGAAACTACAATAATTGTTATTGTTCTAATAAATCGAATGTTGCGCAAATAGGACGTGCACGTCAGGAAATGTGGGTCTCAAGGTTTCACAGTATTGACAGTTACTAAAGCCACTATCTGCAGATTTTGCAAACTTGACGTCCATATTTGATTTTGTGCTTATTCTTCATTAAATTATGCCGAACACACGCTCATATACGAAATATTTCGCACTGCCATGAAAAGGTTACAGAAACAAACGAAACTAAAAACAAAATGCAATTTTATTGTATGTACGGGTAAAAAAGACAAAAATAAATACATAAAAAGTTATTCTGGCCTAATATAACATACTGAACATTATTTTTTTTTTTCATCGAAAAAACCTCCTTTGCTGTTAATCATCGCTCGAACTATTCTAGGCATTCTTTCGATTTTGTTAAAACGGATTGTGGAATATTAATTCATTCATGTTGCAGAATATTCCGTAAATGTTCTTGTGAAGTTGGGCATATTTTTCGGATCCTCCTGTCCAGTTCATCCCACAACAACTCTATCGGGTTCAAATCTGGGCTTTGTGGCGGCCATGTCATTACTTTCAGGGTGTGCTGTTTTTCTTGCTCCTTTAGATAGTTCCTACACACTAACGCGGTGTGTTTTGGGTCGTTGTCATGCATGAATGTAAAGTTACGGCCTATTATACGCAATCCTGATGGCACTGCATGATTCTGGAGTATTGCAAAATAATTTTTCTTCCTCATTACACCCTGCGCTCTGCATAAATCTCCCGTCCCAGCAAAGGAGAAACATCCCCACATTAACACAGAACTACGCCCTTGCTTCACTGTTGGCACAATGTAGTCCGGGATCATTTTTTCGGTTTTAGATCTTCGGACATCTCTGTTGCCCCGACGTATAAGGGTTTTCGAATGGCAATGCGCCCATGAAGGTCCGCTTGTTGAAGCTTTTTCCTAGATGCTCCAGGACGAACACGATTTTCTATAGTTCCAGTTGTCCGATATCACTTTATGATGTCCTTTACTGTGGAACTTTTCATATTTATTTTTTCAGCAATTTGTCGCCCCGAATATCCTTCTTCAAACAGCGTAATAATGCGTGAACGTTTTTCTACACTGGTAGGTTTGCCACGTGCCATTTTGAAGTCAATTTTGATGCACACCAACACATGTTTAACAGTAAAATGAAGTATCTTTACACCTGTGATAAATAAACAAAGTGATACTGCGGTATATTTCCTAAATCTATTGTTCGTTAATAATCCCCAAACGACCCGTTTCAAAAGATCGGTACTTCCCAGAAATTCTTGGAATGATAATAAAAAAGACTTTATTGCGGTTGTCGCAATATTTCTACTTTACATAATAATTTACGGCTTTAATGCCTTAGAAAAGAGTGTATGCTTAATATTTTTCTAATTTTATGTATTAATAATTGTATACAGTGTGATATAATAGATTTTTATTGTATGATCGAACTTCACTGAACGGCAGTGTACGTATATACGCCAATACTAATTAGATAAGAGTATGCATTTTATGCCAATGCCATGCAAAATAATAGAGTCTAAACAAACAGTAGTATTTGTAATGTACAAAAAACAAACTATTTTAGCTATTGTTTCAAAACGAACATATGTGAAAAATTGGTAGTTCTAAACGTGAAGAACATACTAAAAGTATAAAATTAAAATTATGAATTTCTTTACACGATGCGCAACGAGGATGTTGCTCAAAATATTGTTAACAAATGTTCAACAAAATATAAGTAATCGCATCACACTTTGTATAGCGGGAAATGGTGCCCGCTTGAAATAGATGTTGAAATTGTTTGCATAAATTAAATTTTACAGACTTATTATTAAAGAATATGTATAAAAGAACAAAAGTTTAACATAACAGTATTTCGTTACAGCACCGTATTTTATCAAAAAAATATCTGCATAGCTCCATTTTTAGTAGCACACTTGGTTGGGTGATGGTTGGCCTTCAGTTGGTAAAACGTCGCACGGTTGGGTATCGATTGGTTGTAGGTCACCAAAATCAGTTTTCATTCAGGAAATGTTCATTAAAGGTCGTTGCACGATAAAAGTAGATAGTTCGCTCAAAGATCGAATAAGCATGCGAGAATGTTGCGAGCCAATGTTCGGTGAAAAGTGAAAAATGTTCACACTTTCGCGACGATGCCGAAATCGTTACCAACGTTGAGCTAAGCGATCCGTGATTGGGAACCAACGTTGCCGCCAATCGTCTGTGGTACTAGGGATATTTAGTTTACTGAAGTAATCAGGTGTTCTATTGCAAAAACCACACTTGTGTCGTGCGCTGCCGTAACTGAACACTCTGTATACGTAAAATGTAATTTTGTGTTGTACAGAATACGTCTCTAAATGTGAAAACTTTTTATCTAAATTACTCAGGGACGGCGTTATCTTCTAGGTCCAATGTGAATCCTACCATTGACGAATTTGGGTTTCCAAATTGTATTCGCATTTTCGAAATAAAGGTAGCGGTGTATTACAATTCGCGCTTTCTTTTTTTTCCTGCTTCTTACCAGACGTTAGAAAATAATTTTGCATAACAAATGCTCCATATGTTTCATAATGATAATATAATTTGAATATTTCCGTAATTAGACGTGTTACGGGCTCGAATCCGACAAGGTCGATGGATGCTTTCGAATGAAGAGGAACCCTTTTCCTTCAGTTCGCGCGGCGTAACTCCTGTAAATCCTAGAATTACTTATATAATTATGTAGTTCTGATAAGGCGATCTATAAAAATGTTAAATTAACTAATAGAAGCGCGGCGTATTCTTATTATTATACGTATACGAGGTATATCCGGCACATTTTAAATTGAGGAAGTAGAGGGGAAAACAGCTGATCGCGTATTTATAGGTGGCTAGTACTATGTCTGCGTATGTATAGAACATACGGAGGAGCACGAGGCGAATGCACCTAAAGGAAATAGCTTTAAACCAACTGAGCAAGCACTGGTTACGTGCACGCTTCATATTATGTATACGTATGGTCGCTATTGTATTGTAAATGTTTTAAGATTACTAATTAGTCCGTAATACGAAGATTGCTTGATAATTTATACACAGGTGTACAAGAAACGTGGTTCAGCAACGGAGGTTCTATATAAGGGTCCAGAAATTCTATAACGTCATTTAACAAAATAATATAGTACGGACATGAAATACTTGATTATATTACAAGATTGAATTGATTCACGTTTTTTAAAAGCTTCGAAACACTGTGCCGAGATAACACTCAATGGCCCAAACTGTTCAATTTGATGCAGTTTTACTCGGACGCCTCGCCCGTTCGCAAGATTCGGCGTCAATTTCTCTGGGTTTAATTCGGATTCTGTTCCTTAACTTATCCCCGGACTGGGCCTCCCAACCATTCTCGTAATCCTTCTTAGTCAATAAAGCCCAAAATGTTAGGCCTAGCCCGAGGTTTTGGCGTTTTAGCGGAGGCATTGTGTTATTTTTATTGGGCATAGTGACTTGAAGCTAAGAAGATAATTTTAACATTTTGGTAATGTAGACCGATAAAGTGAACCAATTTCGGGAAACATAATAACATATAAGGCAAGTTTTAGCTTACTTTTATGCTGATGTTCGTTTATGCACTAAATGATAGATTTTAGCTGTTTACGCGTGATAAATTTAATATAACCAAAATTTTCCTTTGTACCCCTTTTGAATATGTTCGTGTATTTCTTCAAATGTTAGGTTAATTTTTCAGTAGCTTATTGCTTCAACTAATCTTACTTATCTCATATTTATTTTATTAGATTTTCCTTTTTTTTTAAATTGTCAATTTTTCTATAAATCAAAGGTGATGATAGTTTTAACTGTTAAGCATTTCTATGTTTTGATGAATCCTTTTTTTTTTATACAAAGCCCTGAATAAGCACTTGTCTTTGCAATAGTGCATAAGTCTTGGTTGACTGCGTGGACATATTTCTTGACAAATTAATCATTGGCTGATCTTAGCAATTGTATTTCAAATAATGAAATTCGTCTTGCGTAGGAAGTTCAGTTGGAAGCCGATTTTTATTGGATCAGCATTGGGTATCGTACAAATTGTGATGTACATACCTGCGTTATAGAAAGAGAAATTACTGTTTGCAACATTGGTTTACAGTAAATTAATTTTGGTATACGATAATTTCACCAAAATAGTAAAGCATCAATGAATGAATAGGAGAAGTGCTAAATATGTAGGTTGCTATTTAAATAATTGAAAGTTGTTAGAGCGGCGAAACGGAAAGAATTAAAATGCCCAAGGTCACGGTAATAAATGTTGTAATTTACAAACGAGCGTATTAATTAAATTAATACTTTACATTAAAAGATGTATAACTTGTAATTACTTCTTTTTTCATTTTGATGATTTCCTTCCATGTATTCGTACCATATTTTTCCAAAAATTGGAAAACTGTTTTTCACTGCCCGAATCTCTTAATACCCTAAAATTATTCTTCGGCCCCTCGGTATCCTACCTCCACACTCAAATCTGGACAATTACATTGAGGTCATTCGCGTCCACTCACTGTAGTAAATTTTACTTGCCTAGCAAAAATATTCTAATGTATGTATGCATTCAGCAAAAATATGGAGCTGGAATGTGACTTAAGTATGTTTTTTGCTTACTAATTTGATGTTATTGCTTGTTAATTGTCTGGCTTTTGGATTAAATTATACTATCTTTCTTATTTTAACGAAGTATCTATTAGTATTCTTTTGTCTACTTGAGGAACGAATTATTGTGTTAGTTGTGTTAACAGATTATCCCTGCACTTGTGCGGTCAGGGTCAGTAAAGTGTAAGTAAGGTGTACAAAACCAATGGTGCTTTTCTAACGTTGGGTATCGATTGGCTCTAGGTCGGCAGAATCAGTTAAGGGTTGGTCGACAATCGGGAAATGGAAGATTTGATATTCTAATTTTTTTTAATGTGAAAGCTGAGTATAATGTAGCAAGCTGTAATAGTTTGTCGAACAATATGCAATATCATTTGCATCCAAATGAGAGCAGTAAAAAACAAAATCTATCATCAGAAAGTTCATGAACAGAAGATTCAATGGTGATACTTTCTTTTTATATCGAATTTGTGTAAAAAAAATAAATGATGCAATTTAATAGTAAATTCCATTTAATTTCGATCTTAACGGCACCCTCTAGCTGCTCTTTTAATGAAAGTCT
This sequence comes from Oryctes borbonicus, assembly GCA_902654985.2. NCBI lineage: Eukaryota > Metazoa > Arthropoda > Insecta > Coleoptera > Scarabaeidae > Oryctes > Oryctes borbonicus. The sequence goes on from LR736868.1 coordinate 5,489,753, forward strand.
CTGTACGCTAATTACATTTTACCCACATCTCTTCCAATTAATGTCTTCCAATAATATTCACGTTTCAATTAGTGCAACGATTGTCAGGTATCTTTAGTTGCTCTTAATAAATCCCTCCGAATTAAGCTTGCAGAAACGAGTTGCGCCACACGAAATTAGCAGAGACTAGACAGACTCATGTTTATTCGCCTCATGAGGATGGGTTCGTGTTGCCTACTAGTTTCCCCCGAGAGTCGACAAAACACGACAATTTCTGTTAATTTCTTGAAGCGGAACTCGTTTCTGCAGGCTTAATCCGAACCCATTTACCCGGGCATGTGCCTTTGAGTAATGTTTTCAACGTTTTGTTTTATAAAATGAAAGGAACGGTTTGTAATTACAAAGGATTGTAAAAAATCCGATAACGCGTAGAAAATTTTTAATTGTCAATACTGCAAGTGTTTGTGCGTATATATGTTATTAGCATGTATTTTGTAACTTCTGTGCAATATTGTATCAATATGGCATGCTTATTTTTCATCGATAAGAGATAAGTTCACAACCTCTTAATTAGTATCAGTAAAATTAGAGAGAGATGTTTACTCTCCTTGATAGACAAAAGCGTTTGAGGAGGATCGTAATAAAGAACAGAAAACCTGCCTCGCTGGGTTCCAAAATTATTTTTAATTTGCTTTAATTTTTTTTTTTAATCAAATAGGCCTTGACAGTTGAGCAAAAACTATTTTGTAATTTATAATTTATCTGCAATATCTGAATTCTTAACTCTTTTTGATTTTCCAAGGTTCTTGTTACAGAAACATTTACATCGCTTATCAATTTTCATCAATGAAGTACCATCAAGAAATTTGTGGTCTAGATTGTAATAATAATAACTCGTATATAAATTACAAGATATTATTTAATTCAGTCTTTATTCTGTCATGATTTGATTAATCTTTCTCGTAATTTCAATAATGCAAATTAGTGTTTGCGCTTTTCGCTTATGACATTGAGGCTTGCAGCATCTAATTGTTATGGTTTACGTACGCATATATAAAAAAGTATAGCGTAGAATTAACAATATATTATTAAGTAACATATAGTGGTAGATAATTGGTAGATATGAAATAATGAATGTATTTAGGTGGCTGCTCCACCCCGGCCGTACGAGGTCGACCCGCGTTAACGGAATCGAGTGGAAGATACTAAGCAAATTGATTGACATTTCCATTTGTAACGTATTACCTAAGTCTGTGTATTAAATGGCTTATGGGTAATTAAATTTGTCGATTTAAAGTGACGAAAGGTGTTATTAAAAGTAATTATTTCCTTGTTTTATGGATTTTTTTTATTGTTTTGCAATGTACCCATTGCAAACAAAATTTCTCCAGCAAAGTTTTCATTTGTAATTGCTAATATTTCATTTTAAAATACCGAAATAAATTACTCGTAAAAATCAACGCGCTATTAAGAGGTGGTCACAATTTGAAAGTGGATTTTTTTCTGGAATTTTTAGGTCAGCTCCTTAGCAAAGATATCTAGGTATAGGTTTATTCAAATGTTAATTTTGAAGATATATAGTATACAACAATTAAAGCAAATTTGTAAAATGGTGGCTTATCTACGACCGTTTTTTTCCCTTCAAATATGGTTTTTCTTCTCATTTGCATGAAATGATTGAATTTGATGACAAAGTCTATGTATTGCAACACTCATTATGTCTAGTTTAATTTATGTAATTAAAGTAGTTAAGCTAGTATTCGCAAGGAATATTTCTATATTGGAATTTTATGATTTAATTTAATAGATCCCAAAAATTATATTTTTCAAAGAGGATGGTCATAGTTGTTGATGGTGGGAGACCATATCACTCTTCCAATATTACTATTATATCTTGATTCAAGCATTCTATGCAAAAGAGATTATTCATGGAGATGAACATGTGCCAACGAAATTAATTTCGAATAATAGGCTACAGCCCAAATAAAATACAGTATGGATCGACAACTCACCGACCTCCACTTGGTGTGCTTCATAACTCTCTATTTCCATTGGTAATAGAGACGGCGATTTTCAAAAAAGCAACATTTTTGGGAAAACTCGCTTAGTACAAGCGGTGATGAAAGCGGCATTACAAATTTAGGGAAAAAGCTTATTTTCGTTCCTGTATCCGGTGTAAATTAAAATTTCTATTGTATCGTTCCAAAGATCTAAGTTCAAATATGAAATTGTGATCCATAGTTCTTGTCACCAAAAAATATAATGCTAAGATAGCTTAGCTTCCTCATGGTATTGATGGAATAATTCACGGTAAACGCAACAAAAGGAGAGAAAAGAAAAAAAAAATTACAGCGTGCACTGATGACGCCGGGTAGGCAGAAACAAGTCCGTGTGTTAGTGTAATTTTTTTTTTCTCCTTTTGTTACGTTTGCCGTGAATTATTCCATCAATACCATGAGGAAGCTAAGCTATCTTAGCATTATATTTTTTGGTTATTGTTTCTAGGCATTTTCTGATGTGTTCTGTTCATAGTTTTTGTATTAAAAATTGAATTGTAATACTTAATGATTGCAAAATTAATATTTTCTTTGATAACAGGCTATAGCCAAATAAAGAAAGAGTCACAAAAGAAGTTTAATTCTATTAAGTATATAATATATATATAATCTAATATACCAAAATTTTTATTATTTTATCGGTTACCTTTCAAATTTATCTTAACAATGTTATCCTAAACCTCATATTTTTACATATATTGTAAAAATTGATTTGTCACATGTGAATTATTGAAATAAAAAATTTGACTGCATTAAAAGATTTAGTGCAGGTACATGTACTGACGAGAAAACATATTTTTTCCAAAAGGTGTGATATTATATTAAGTATATTTTTATGGTGGTTTTATCTTTGGAATATTTTTAGAAAATATTTCGTAATATTTAACACTCGAAAATTTCTGTGATATATTAGATAACATTTCTTATCGCTATCGCATATTATACTGTCTAAATATTAGAAACACGTTTCAATTAAAAAATTGATAATTTTAAGACTTACTGTTTACTTTTCCTAACTTTTAAGTATGTGTACATCAGATATTTACCCATCTTAATTATAAATATATCCCACGCCTAAATTGAAAATATCAGCTTATTTTATGTACATAGCAATCGTCTGTCTGATGTAATTTTTTTTCTCTTACAGAACGAAAGAACTCCTACCAAACACCAAACAAGCCCGTACTCCCTTTCTCCGTTAAGCCAGAGCAGCCAACGCTTATTGAGATCGCCCCATAAAGCCACGCGAAAGATATCTAGGATACCCTTTAAAGTATTAGACGCCCCAGAATTACAGGACGATTTCTACCTAAACCTGGTAGATTGGTCAGTGCAAAACGTGCTCAGTGTGGGACTTGGTAGTTGTGTGTATTTATGGTCAGCATGCACTAGTCAAGTGACGAGACTTTGTGATCTGTCTGGTGATAATAATGCGGTGACTTCAGTGGCGTGGAGTGAGAGGGGCCATTTAGTGGCGGTAGGTACACATCACGGTTACGTCACTGTGTGGGATGTTGCGGTAAACAAGCAAGTTAACAAACTACAAGGACACTCGGCACGAGTAGGCGCCCTTGCATGGAATGGGGACGTTTTAAGTTCCGGTAGTAGGGATAGATTGATCTTGCAAAGGGATACTAGGACACCCCGTAAGTAATTGATTTTTGATATACTGACTAATTCCGAAAATTTCTTCCAGTGTATGTTCAAATATTCACTGTACGCCAAAAATTTGCCCACTCTATTAAGCAGTTCCAATTAGCCTAATCCACTAGCAAACATACAAACCTATGTTATGTGATCTTTTGGAAATTCATCAGTTCTCTTCAGATAGTTTTTATGAAAAGTCTCTCCTTTATTTCTAGTCATCCGTTTTCGATTAGCCCCTATACAAACGTTAAATTTCGACTCGTTATTGAAAATAACTTCAATCGTAAAATCCCCAGGTCAGGTTGATGTATGTATTTCTGACAACACCCTCCTGAGACATTAAAATTTCTACTCCACTGTAAAACTAGTTTCTCTAGGTTCATTTGGTTATAATAATTTTACCAGAACTTTTTCATTTAATTTTGATGGTTCCAGTATCTTAAAAATGAGCCAACTCTTTGGAAAAATCATTAGCCATCCCAACATATAGTACACGTACAGCAATTAAGCAGCAGAAAAGGGAAACCACACTATAATTTCATTGCTATTATTTATATGTACACAGCAAGTGAGTGCAAAGATTCTACATATAATCTAAGTAGTCGCGTGGTACTTGTATCGCTCCAGTGGGAAAACGTAATTGCCTACAGTCTAAAAATTTACATCAAAAACTATATGCACAGATGAGTATAATGAAAGAATTAAATCTCTAATAATATCTTTCTTTATGGGTGTATTTATTATTCTGCTACAAGTGCATGTACGCCTATAATTTGACTTCGTAACGATAGTTAAAAGGCATTGCTTTAATTTTCGTTTATTTTGTTGTACAATTTGCATAGTGGCTTTAATTTAAAAATTTATATCTAACACGTATTTATTACTATTATTTTTGAAAGAATTTTGGAGCTATCCCATAGCGTTCTGCTCTACTTTTAGCTCTTACAATTGCATCAATTCTTCTCGATATGATATGAAAGTATGAAGTATGAACGAATATTTTTTTGAAGATTATTTGAGGAACATTGAGAATGGGAATAAACATTCTTAACTCCTCTTTACTGATAGCAACGGCTGTACAGTATTTGTTGCTTCTAATCATCAATGTGCTTGAAGACGCCTACTCCACCTACACAGGCAAAAATACACCGTCTGGTTGTTCCCTGGCGTCCATTTTCACAATCGACGGAGTTAAAATTTGACGTGTTACTTCAACACCGTCGCGTGATAAGCAGAGTTGAATAGGGTCAAAAATTTCAGTGTTGCACATGTTCCGTTGCGGTGGGAATTTTCTCCGTTTCAGTGAAAGACATCTTCGTTTCGGTGAAAAGTTTCTCCGTTTCAGTGAAATATATCTTCGTTTCTTCAATTCGGAGTTAGAACATTCACCCCAATGGTGAAGAATTTCTCCGTTTCGGTGTTAACTTCAGTTAGTAAAAATCTCCTAATCGGTGTTGAAATGTTTCCCATTGTTTAGTGGCTTTAAGAAATCGAGTTTTATGTTTATGTTTTGTGCTTAGAAAGCAGCGACATAAATCGGGTGCGGTTCCCCTCCCGCAGCTCTTGGGCTACCTAACATGAAAGGAAATTGGACATGTAGACGATTTCCACAGGCTTACCATAATTCATAACAAAACACATCAGAAAAAGCCTAGAAACAACAGCCAAGAACAGTATCCGGTTTATGTCGCTGCTTTTTAAGGGGCAGGTGTGTTTTTTGGTACCAGAGGACTAAAAAACTAAAATAACCAAGATTTGTGCCGCCAAATAATATTCAAATATTTGCTTGTCTCAAGGAAATTAGTTTCACTAACTAATAGGATGTAGAGATGACCTAGGCAGGTGAAATTATTACTTTTTTTGCAGCGACTAGACTCGATAAATTAATACAGATACAGAATAAAGCCTAGTAAAATTTTTATGGTAATGAGCCTGTACCAATGCGACCATTTACCATAGAGTAATAATAATTTTCCACAGATTTTACTGCATGTCTAATCAATTTCACGATATGGTGCACATGTTTACACGTAGAGACATATATAATTTACGATAATACTACCTTTATCTTTGTTTGTTTTCTATTTTGTCATTTTTCAACATTGTTTTACAATTCATATTTACGCGACGCAGTATACGGTTCGTAGATAAGGCAGAAATGGACTCAGATATCGTTTTGGCCTTCATAAATTGTTCTGATTTCAAACAAATTTGAATATTACGTTGTGCATTGTGTTAACGATTGAAAAATACGTTTTTTTTTCGTAAAAAAACAACTATTTTAGAGAAATTAAGAATACACGTGGCCTAGTTGCTAGCACGGCACGGGTTGTGTTGGGTATTCCAGGGCGAAGTTTTATGATGCGGTCCACTGCCCATCTCGATGATGGCATGTTCCTTTAACAGGACTAATTGGTTTAGTGCGACTCTCTCGCAACCCTTAGACAATTTGGACCGAAAATGTTGATGCAGTTGTTCTATGTCCTGGTATCTATTGAGTCGGTGTATAGGCCTATCAGTGAGATTTGGTTCAGGAATAGTGGTAATGGATCGGCCACGGAGGAAATGAGCTGGTGTTAAAGCACTTGTATCGTTTGGATCGGCACTCAGTTGTGTTAGTGGCTTATAATTTAAAATGCTCTCAATTTGAACAAAAACAGTTTGAAGTTCTTCGTAAGTTAACCTTTCATTGTATAAAACTCGATTTAAATGGTGTTTGACGTTTCGTACACTTGCTTCCCAAAGGCCGCCGAAGTGTTCTTCGGCGTTATTGAAATTATTTTGTTTACATTCCTTTGTTTCACATGTATTTGCAGTTCAGGAAAGATGTAAAATGGCGTTTTTTGCTTGCTAAAACATTTGTTGAGCGTGCTGCTCGTTGGGAGTACATTTTCTAAGGATATATGAATACAGGGACAATGAAAAAATGGAACCGACTTACTGTTTTGTTGTTAATTGAACACTTGCAAAACACTTTTTTGTAACAAAAAAACAACTATTACAGGAATACTTTTTTATACTCTTTTTGTAGTTGTAGATGGAGTTGGCGCATATCAAATTTATAGCGAACCTAAAATACGGCGCATGACGCGAAATTCAAAAATTAAAGAGTAAATCTGACACATCGTTTAAAACTATTGACGCTTGCATATGAAATGCTCGCAATTTTCTTCATTGTGAATCGCTCTTCTTTATTTAATTATTTATCTTTCAGCTACCGTTGTTGAAAGGCGATTGGTGGGCCATCGGCAAGAAGTATGCGGTTTGAAATGGTCTCCTGATAATCAATATCTCGCGTCTGGTGGGAACGACAATAGATTGTACGTATGGAACATGCAATCGGTGTCCCCAGTTCAGATGTACACCGACCATTTAGCGGCCGTAAAAGCAATCGCATGGTCACCCCATCACCATGGCTTGCTAGCGTCCGGTGGAGGAACAGCTGATAGATGTATACGCTTTTGGAACACATTAACTGGACAGCCTATGCAGTGTGTGGATACAGGTTAATATTTTTTTTCTATAGAATACTTTAAGCAAAAGACTGTAGAATTGTAAAGTAAATGTTTCCTTTTTATTCTAACAGTATGGTTGGTATCTATCAGCAGTTTTAAGATAATGAAACACCAACGTTTCTTTGTTAAGTTTCCGATGTGTTTAATTGCCTTGAAAGAGCCTACGTTCATTTCCTTTATTGAATACTAAATGCAGAAGCTATTCTATAAGCATTATCGCATTTTTCGGAAATTGGCTTCGTATAAAATTCTTTTTTTAATTACTATTTGATGGGTAAGATACATTAAAGGAATGTTAAAGTCGAAATACACTAATAAAAGCGTATAAAACACCATTGACCGTCTGTCTGCTTGTGCGCAGTGCCGAATGAATTATTTTATTTATGCGTGACGGCGCACCACGTGGCGCCAAACGTGTTAAAGCGCTCGCACACGCGGCATCCGCTCAAATATAATGTTATTAACAAGTATATTTCCTACAATCTCGTTTATACACGTCCATGTAATTTAGAGTGTACAAAAAGCGAAATTTGTAATTGTTGGTATATTATTATCTATTTATAAACACATTCCTACCTGATTCTATAATTAAGTAAATAATTAAGCCAATTAATAGTGCGAAAGCGCTCTCGTATAAAATGAGAGGTTGCCGTCCCGAATTTGGTATAGAATCAGGGCTGGCGTTGCACGTGTAGTTGCATGAAATAAATTCAAGAGTCTATTGCTTAATAGAGGGTGAAACATTTCATTCATGTAAATGCACCCTTTAAAATTGTGAAAAGTTGTATGGTACTTTTCATAATTTTAGGGCACGAATTATTGGTTCAAGCAATACAATTTTTGTTGCGTAAAATAAAAAAATACTAATTAAGTACAATTATGAATAATTATTGTTCCGGGCATCATTTTAAGAGAAGGCAGCATATCCGTAACAGAAAGTATAAACCACACGTCTCACGATATAATTGAAACAATTATTATAAAAATGGCTTCTGTCAAAAATGTTTAAAAAAATCGATTGTTATACTGAGAGATGGTGTATTATCTCTCATTATATCAATCCATCACTATGTTATGTCTGAAACCAACCTCTATAAAAATGTTTTAAGGAATGATATTTGGATAAAGATGGTGACTCTTTTGCAAGATGTTAAAATTAGATACAAAAGTAGTGGCTGTAAAACTGTTGCATTTCTTTTACTCTTGTATTAATGTTTCTGTATTTACATCTTATTCACAACTGAAGAAAGGCTAAGCTACTGTGTGGCTTTTTTTTTTTATAAAGGTGCCAGTATATATAGTGAACGGGTTAAGTTTGTTGTTAACTACACTCCTATAAGCGGATAAGTGAACTCTTTTTACATCGATATCACAAAAATATTTGCATTGAATGGCACATAGCCGCCCCATTCTTGATTAAAACAATAAAAAAATAACCACATTAAGCGGGGCCCATTGTAACTTGAGTCTATACAGGATAGAAAGTGTTTATAATGGAAAGCAATGTGTGTGACGCCGATCCTGTGTACAGACACACATTTTACACAGACTTGTAAAATATGATGTTCACATATTAGAATACATAATCAATTATTTGATTATTTAGGTTATTGGGTTGCCAAATAATTGGTTACGCTGTTATTGTTGCCCAAGTGTTAGTGTTAGAAATATTAGTAAAAGCTATGGATAGTGAAAGTCAATTCTAGGAAACAGTTTTTTTTATGTAATTTACCTAGCCACTAGGATAATAAACGAGAATTGGTATGCCCACCTGGCACGTTTGGTTTAAACTATTTTCCGCTAGTCTTTGGACGCAAAAATTATTGTTAAAGTTCAAGTTCAGAGGAATTTAAAACTTATTAATTCTTCGGTTCAAATACGTTTAAAATAACAATTGAAACAATATATAAGGGGACTGCGTATTTGGTTTAGGGAGAATCAGAAATGAAATCACTCACCACTACTAAACTTATCGATTAATAAAATATTATCCGAAAAATATTAACAAATTCGAAAAGCCTATGGTCAGAAGATTATAGCACAGAATTCAAAACGTTTAGAAATCGCTACAGGATGAGTCAGAAGAAACGAACGAAACAAATCAAAATCGGCTAAGAACATATGAGTTTTTTCATATTACATTTACGTGTAAATAATTCTGTGTAAACTTGTAATTATTCTTTTATTACAGAGTTCCAAACTAAAGAAAACAGCCTTACTTTTTGTCCATAAGTGTACTATGTATAAAAGTATAACTAGGCGATTAAGAATCAGTGAAGCTTTTAGAGCGCGCTGTATGTAGAGAACATTTAAGATATATTTTTATGAAAAACGATCGGTGTTAACAACCTTCTACGGAAATTCAATGTTTTGTCGGTTCCATTGAACTATTTTCACCAATTTGTATTGCTAACAATTGCGGAGTTCAGATACGCGTCTCTATAAGACTAAAAGGCAGGAATCTTTAATGAAGTTTTTGCAATTATAATTAATTAAATATTCTATTTTTACCTACCACGTATTCTTGACCAGGCAGTCATTACTCCAGCTGTTGCACGCTTCCTTCTGGGTAGTGGCTTTAAACGGCGGTTATTTGCCTCTGCGATTCAAGTCTGGCTTTCTGTTTTATACGATTCACAGTTGAATTAAAACATTTATATTAAAGTTTAAAAAGTATATTTTAAAGGCAACGGATATTAATGGTTTATTTAAAAAAATATTCGATTTTCTACTGATGTTTAATTAATGTTTTCTGGAAGTATGATTTTATTTAAAAAAATCATACTTCCAGAAAATATGATACTTCTATATTCAAAACTACAGAAATAAATAGACCTACAGAACTCAATATTGCACGTACTCGGAATACTTGAAGAGCGTTATTTATTTCTTTCACTTTGTTGTCTTAGATTTTCAAACATCTTTTCTACGAAATTTTTATTTATTTATTTTTTTATGAAGAAAATTCAAAAAAATAAGCCCCTGCTATAATACAAGCTTGCGAAATACTGAAGCAATCATATGAATAAAAGCCACTGATGCTTTTGTCATGAACACTATTAACAATTCGGCCGCCTAACACATGCCGCTAGAAATTTGGCAGTTTTTCGTCTGGATAATCTGTAATTGCTCTAAAAAAATGGCGAATATGTCTTTTATAACCGGAACTACAGAAATAAATCAATGCCAGGAGGGTAGAGTGCGAAAAATAAAATTTATCTTTTTAGGTATTAGTCCTGCAAAATCTATCTTCATTTGGGGTATCATTTAAAACTCAAGTATCTTTTTGTGGCAGTTATCGAGAGTTAGATTGTGGACAATGGATAATTGATTTAATATGTTAATTGTCCAAGTATAATAATTTAACACACATTTTCTCTTTCCACACCAGAGAACACGTATATTTTTGTTGTTATTCGGTGGCACCAATAAAACTTAATAGTTCATAATTATTCCTTCTGATAATAAAGGTAGAATATGAATTATTGTAGTTTTTTATGCGAGGGTTGCAAACAAAAAAAGTAAAAGTTCGATAACGTTGCGGGATATCTTTCATTCGAGATAAATAATGTGTCCAGTTCTGATCTTAAGAGCAGAATAAATGCGTCGTTTTTTCTAATTAAAAAGGTGGAAATATACTGAACCATAAGTTGCGTTTTCTAAAATTCGTCGCCCGCCAAATTCATGCTGCAGTAGCTGTTGCTTAATATGAAAAGTTATAATTCATAAAAGATATTTTTTACAGGTTCCCAAGTTTGTAACCTTGCCTGGTCGAAGCATAGTTCAGAACTCGTGTCAACGCATGGCTACTCCCAAAATCAAATTTTGGTCTGGAAATATCCTAGTCTAACACAAGTTGCCAAGCTTACAGGGCATTCATACAGGGTGTTATATCTTGCCTTATCGCCAGATGGAGAAGCGATCGTTACAGGAGCCGGTGACGAAACCTTAAGATTCTGGAATGTGTTTAGTAAAGCAAGATCGCAGAAAGAAACCAGATCTGTTCTAAGTCTCTATACAGGCATTCGTTGAGCTGCCTGTTTCAATGTGCATCGTGAGTTGGGACTTCTTTTCAAATTGGTGTCGTCTAAATCACTATTGTATGGGAAATATAGTTTCTATTTATTGCAATCGTAGTTTTACACACTTATTGGAGGATGATACGATAATTGTCGTCGCGTCATCCTCTGTAAAATATATAGATATACGTGGTATATTTAATTACTTTACATATGCATATTGTATATATTTTTGATTCTTTACAGCCATTTATTTAATCCTTCCTATTAGTATATTGTGATAATGTTTATGTACAAACTAGAAATCTTTGAAATCTATTTATATTTATATGCTCTAATAAAGGTAGATAATAAAATGTTTCTTTTGCATATAAAGTAACTGTAAAGATAAAGAACGTGGAAACGTAAATGTCGGGAACTGTTGATTTCATTTAAAGAAATTTAAATGTAGTAGTTTGACTACTTCAAAAAAAAAGTAGGAAAAAGACCAAAAAACACCAAAACAAATAGTTGTTAATTGAGGTGCGGGTCATATTTAACTGTTTATTGAGCGATCGATACTGAAGTTTTAACGTTACGAACTAAGATAATATATTCAACCAAATAATACGTGTAATTGCTTTGGCCCGCACCTTGGTAAAATTGAACCTATTGTATTTCAAATTGGATTTTTACGAAAGCGATGGTGGTGATATTAATTCCGATTTCTGTTTTGTTGTCTTATTTTTTTTAAAGTGATGTGTATTGTGTTTGTGTGATTTCTTCTATTTTTTTTGCTATCACGCATGAATTTACATTTTCAACACAAAAAAGTAATTTAGCAACTACGTGTTACTGAAAGCGATCCAAAAGAAACATTTTCATTTTTGCGAATAAATTTTTTAAATTAGAAAATTAGTTACTTTCTGTACAATTAGGAATGTCAATTTTATTTTTTTAAATTGACTAGAATTACGCATTTTGGTGCATAACAAAATTTTCAAAAAAAAAATTATCTATTTTATTTTTTTGACGCTATAATTTCATTTTCTTTTCAAAATCCCATTGTTATGATTCAAAGGAATTTGTGATGATTTTTGGTATCATGTTTAATTTATGATCCGTTTTATATCTTGTACTAAGGCCCTAATTTAATATAAAAATTTATACATCTCTTAATTGTATATTGCATTGCAATCCTTTGTTTAATTGACGTTTTTTTTAAAGATTTAGGAAAATTGTTTTTGTGGAATGCTTAAAGATGTATTTGATTTACACCAAATTATTTAGCAATCTTGTTTAAGCTTAGTCGCTAGCAGAAGCCTGCAAGATACCTGTGTATTGGTTTCTTAAGTCTACATGATGTTTTCAGTTAATCTTACAAATTTTAAAAACAAGCAATTTTGCATCTAATAATGTACTCTGCTGGTGATTGATATATATGTAATATTGTATGTTCGTCAGAAATATGTACGAAAACTATATAATCCTTGATTATTAAATTAAGGTGGCATTTTACGTATCAGACGTAACTTTGTTTACGAAGCAATCGAATGCATTTATTTGAGGCTCCGACACAATCCTTATAAATAATCAGTTAACAACAGCCAACAAAACAAAGTTACGTTTGCTTATGCGAGGCAGGAATGAATAGATATACCTAATCTAGTATCACCCAATTTAATAGGTAATTTTGGCATGTTTTTCAAACTGATTCAAGAAATTTAAGTCATAAAACTGTTGTTAACGGGCTGATTTTTTTTTCCTTTAAAATTCATTTCGACTATAAAAAATGTTGCATGTTAAATGTATTATGTATCAGCGTGATTGTGTAGGCATTTTTTTTTCAAGCAAATATATTCAAGTTTATGCCTAAAAATTAATATAACTAAAATTTTTCTCTGAATGTAAACATTTGATGTTACAAAATAATTAAAAAAAGAATAAAAATTGATTGAACATTGTGATTGTAATATTTGATGGAATAATGTTTATGTCTTTCGCATTAACAGATGAAACATATTAATTAATAATTTCAGACCAAGAAATATTCAAATACGAAAATACCTTTCTATGTACAGGGTGAGTCGTTTCCGCCAGTTCATAAGATCGTGTCTTTGTGAATCGAGATTTCTCAAACCGGTTTCTTACTTAAATCGAGGTAATGTTTTGTGAGTGAGACCTCTTTTGAAGGAAAAGACCAGGTTGAAAAATTTCCATCCGCAAAGTCACAACTTCGAACCCGCGCACATTACTGAACTTGCAAATAATCGAAAAATAAAGCGATTTCTCAAACTCTACTAAACAGGATTCTGGTTAGACGGACTTGACGTCATTTCGTAATGGTGTACCTCGTTTGTTAATGTGAAAAATCCAATTTCCTTTTCCACTTAAAATAAAATACATTTAAGCGTTTACATTATTTTTTAAAATCTGGGCACGCATCGTGTTTGTTTGTGAAAGATCGTAATTAAAGAAAAGTTTATAATTAAAGCGAGGTAATCCGGGACCATTTTTCGAGATTCAGGCGTTGTAAACAAAAACCAGGTAAAATAAAAACAAGATGAAAAAAATATATATAAATGCTCGGCTTTTATTTAATAATATAAAATAAATACACCATCACTATGAAGACCTAGAGCCTATTGGAACCGCGAGAAAGAAGAAAGACCTATAATACTGCTTCAATCTTATTTCGCATATATATTTTTATACTTCATCCTATCTTAAAAATAATTATATACAAATAAATAAATAAAAAATACGTATGTATATAAGTAACAATATTCAAAATGTGAGAACGTGCACAGCCTTCATGTAGGAAATGCTACAAGATTAATTTATCCAAAGCTTTATCTCTATCATTGTCGCATTGCAGTAAAGCACTGGATACTTGAGTTTCTGAGAATCCTAAATCTAGTAGATCTGACATTGCCAATAAATGTTCTACTATCTGAAACAAACAGAATTGCAAATGAGTGTATTTAACATTCAGTTTCTAATAATAAAGTTAGACTAATATTATATAATAATAGGACTAATATTTATTTTACCAAATCTTTACTTTTGTACAACGCATGTATATCCTATCCAATTCAATTTTAATCACAAATAAGAAAAGGAAAGTGCACCTAGTTACAGAATTTAAATGATGAACCCGATCAGCTAATTGGTTGCGCGAAAAATCCAGGGGGAAACTTATATTGAAAGGTTTTATCGGTAATCCGAACTTAGGTAGTTATCTGTTCAAGTTTCATCAAATTGTAGTCAATTAAGCTGTTAAATTAATTCCAATATGGTTGGCGGCTTTATATATAATCCTTACCTAAGAACTGCCACTTTTAGTTGTAGCAGTGGCGGTAAAATGGGAAGGCCCCCTTCCGTATTTTCCTTGTTATTGTATACGTTGTACTAAGTAACGGAAATACACAAGATTACATTGTCACTCATCGTCGCTAAGCTGTACTGTAAACAACGATAGCGTTTAAATTTTTCTTTAATTGAATAAGAATACAGCATAGATGTTCATAATCAAATTTGATTTAGCAGCTGCATACGTATCTAGCAGAAAAAATAATCTACACCCAATGTGTCCACTATAACATTCTTCTCTGTTAGATATGTCGCTATTTTCTTTTTTATATTGAAAAGAAATGCAAACGTGAGCGGAGATCAATTATAGAAGAGGATTTCAGTGCGAACCCTGAATAAGTTACTAAGAATACAGCACCAATTATTTTCTTTTTCTCTTTTACGACACTTATAAAAAGTATAAGCATAAACGGTATAAATAAAGAGATTGATGTGCATTAAAGCAGGTACAGGACATTTTTCAATAAACTTGGCTTAGTAGGTGCTTTTGTTTACAGCCAGAAATGGAGGACGACATAAAACCAACCCCCTCAAGAGTGGAAGGAGTAAACCAGGATCTCAATCTTCGCCTGATGCTTTCCACCTATCTACCCCTAATTTTAATACCGGTTCTTGTGGATAAATAAATATATTTTATACACATTTTAATTTACTCTTAGGGTAGCTGAAAAATGAAATGGAACATTGTTTCCAACGGGAAAAATCTGAAAATTAGTTAATTACCTTTTTTTGATGATCACCCAAAAGTTTGCAAACCCTAGACACTCTATCTAATGGAAATCCCATACTGCTTATATCTTTTGATAGTGCTTGCAGATTCTTTGGTAAATTTCTAAAGTCCTCGTCTATAACGTCATTTTTTGACTCACTATTTGACCTCTCTTTACTTTGTGTAGTGCTAGGTATTGCTTGATTTATTTTGTTGATATGAGTATTATTAAGTTCAGTCTCTAAAGCTTTAATTATATCGGGAACTGTTTTCATTTGTCTGGTATCATCTTCAGGTAGTTTTTGTGATGAAGTCACATCAAAAGAATTATTGTAATGCTGGATAGCACTGTTATATAAATATGAAGAATTGTAAGTCGATGGCATTGTATTATAATAATAACCATTACTCGCACTGTACACACAATTAGAAGGTTGAACGTATGGTGTGGTAGACGTGGATGGTAATTCTGCAAAATTATAGTTTTGATTTTCGGTATAATTTGAATACGTTTGTGTGTAGCTTCCAGTATTAATAGGTATATAAGGATAAGGTTTTTGGTTATTTTTGCCTTCATTTTGCAACACTATTGCTAATTCAGCCATATCATTAATTGTCTTCAAAGCCATATTATCAAAAGGGCTAGAAGTATCAGCCTCAAAATCCGATATATTGAATGGGCTTTTATCTGTAGTTTGGTGAGAATATTGCATGTTGGTATCCAAAAGTTGCGGAGTTAAAATGTTTGTATATGTTGTTGTAACCTGAGTTGGTATTAGCACACCAGTACTTGTCTCATACGTACTATGATTATTTACATTCACCCTTTCATTATAAATTACTTCTTCACTTTGAACATTTGCCTCACTCTTATATTCTTCTTCCTGTTTCAATTTGTCAACCTTCTGTTTTTCTCTGGCTTCTTTTATTTCTTCTAAGCGTTCTTTACGGTGAATGGAGGCCGCTGTCTTTGCTTCGCGCAACGCTCTCATGCACTCCTTTGCATTTCTTTCGAAACAAAAGTCATACCTAGGTATATTGTCTTGTATATGATTATTTAACGATAATCTCTGAGAGTAAGATGTAGGCAGCGTAATCTTAGGCGGAGGTTTGTACCTTTCGGATATCTTTACTTTAACTCCATCCATATAGCTGGATTGTTGTTCCTGACCTTGTTTCAAAGACATGTTAATTTTCCTTTCAAAAGTAAATTAATATGACTCACAACAATGAATCACTAACAATAACGAAGAAACTCACCAATATTAACATAAATTTAGTAATTTTCGAATATTTACAAATGACACGTACACATTTCGATTTAAATGAAATTTAACATTAATTTATACTCAATTATTATGTACTTCTTTAACACCGTAAGAAGTTCGATCATCTGTCAACTCATACGACACTAGGGTTTTTGAAATTAAGCTATTAACCATCCTGTTGTAACTGGCAATGTTGCCAACATTAGAAAACTTGGCAGAAAATAAGCGAACATGATACTTGAAAATAACTGGCATATAATTATTTGTGGTACGGCAGATGATATTTTAGAATTCAATCCAATTATAATAGTTAAAATATGTCCCTTTTTTGTTGTTAATATTTTTGCTTGTAACGTATATCTTAGCAAAAAATGGAAACCACATTATTCTGCACTCATTTTGAATAAAACAGAAAAACATTACCTTATTGAACGCATTTTTATTAGTTTCTGCACGGTATTTTCCCATTTCATTATAAATTAAAATTTTGCAGGATTGCCAACTGTCAAATACAAGGACTTTCAACTTTCACTTTTTTTTCACCTTGCCAAATTAAAAACATAAATTCCGAACAGCATACGTATGTAAAATGCTAAAACACAGTATTAAACAATTTTATGTATAAAAATACTATTTCTTGTAGAATGCTAAAAAAACTGAAGAGGTAATAACGAATATGATATGAAAATTATGCTACTTCAGAGTAAACGACATGGGTGGATAGCGCCTTCTTGAAAAATGATGTTGGTCATCATGATTTTGACAGTTTTTCAGATTTGCTAACACTTTTGTTACTGTTGTTCTTCCTTGATTGCTATTAATTAAAATTACCAATTTAACGTGTATAAATGCCCTTAATTGCTTGGTTTCTCAAGTGTAAAGTGATTAATAAGCTTATTATGCTAGGATAACGAATCGGGAAAGAATACGAACAAATCGTATCAACCTCCCCTTTCCTAATTTCGTAGCATTATCGTGGGATTTTTTAGAAATTCCTGTAAAATGACTGAATATAAATTAGTAGTAGTGGGCGCTGGAGGTGTGGGGAAATCTGCACTGACTATTCAATTGATACAAAATCACTTTGTCGATGAGTACGATCCTACAATAGAAGATTCATATCGAAAGCAGGTTGTAATTGATGGAGAAACGTGTTTATTGGATATACTTGACACTGCCGGTCAAGAGGAATATAGTGCAATGAGGGATCAGTATATGCGTACCGGGGAAGGATTTCTATTAGTATTTGCAGTAAACTCGGCAAAAAGTTTTGAAGATATTAGTTCATACAGGGAACAAATCAAGCGAGTTAAGGATGCCGAGGAAGTTCCTATGGTTTTAGTCGGTAACAAATGTGATCTTCCTGCTTGGGCGGTCGATATGACGCAAGCGAGAGAGGTAAGCACTGTAGCGTCTATGTGCATAGATTATATTTTTTTAGGTAAATATTATATGTATATTGTGGAGCGTTCCTTCCATTTCTATTAATCTTTTCAGGATTTTGATCTATGCTTAATATTTTGTAGTTGTAGTACCAGGGTACAAGGTAGAATGCGCTAAACAATGTAATAGAAACATTACAGGAAGGGGCAGTATAATCGTATTTGGTAATTGTTTCAACTAATGTTTACCATTTTTCTATTGCTATTAGCTGCAGTTGAGTATCCTTGTATTTATTGGATTTTTATGGACTGGCTAAAATATACCGTATTTTTGGCATTAGCTTTGAGAAATTTCAATGAAACTCTTGGCAATATACTATATGAATATTCATATCTCGGAGCAAAATGGTATTAAGCCACAAGGCATATATTATACAGGATAGCCCAGCAAAGGTTTTTTCTTACGGATCATTGGAAGCCATGCACGGTGTTTCTTAGTATGCTTAGAATTTTAATATAATAGGTTGTTTCTTAAAAAAAAGGGTCTCGACAGGATTTT
The DNA here is from genome assembly GCA_902654985.2 of Oryctes borbonicus. NCBI lineage: Eukaryota > Metazoa > Arthropoda > Insecta > Coleoptera > Scarabaeidae > Oryctes > Oryctes borbonicus. The sequence continues at coordinate 5,508,239 of LR736868.1, forward strand.
GTTCTGGCATATATAATTTGGTAAATTAATTCATTTGTTAAAAATAAGATCTCAGAAAAGCTATGGAATCCAGTAATTTCTTGAAGTTATTGAATTTTTTTAAGCTTATTGGCTTTAGTTTCTCACAAAGTGGAACCACCACCTATAGAATTCATCATCGAACGTTGTTTGTAGCTTCTGGCGTGACTTGCTTGAAGACTGCTTTTGCCATTTTTATTTATTTATTTTATTACATTTACTTTAAAGTTGGGGGTTTCCGTTTTAAAAACGGTAAACGTTTTGAACTTGCCGGAAAGTTTAGCAAATTATAACTAATTCTCCGTAGGACGATTATTTGAACAACACTTCCTAGCTTTCCGTTCAATAATTGAGTGTTCAGAGTCTACTTCTACGTGCGTGTAATCGTCAAGAAGCACCACAGTTTCAAATTATAAAAACTGACCATTGGTGAACTGTAGACAAGACATTTCTGCAAATCAATTATTCAAACTTTCATCACACGTACTGCAAATGTGGTCCAAACAATAAATTGAATTCAGGATGTTTTGGATTTAAAAGATTTGGGGTTTCATCAGAGGAAAAACTTTTATACATTCCGAACATTGTAAAAGTATTTAAGCGGTTATCTAAGTATTTCTTTGCAGTTCTTTGCGAGCATAATGCGATTTCAAACTTGAATGACTAACGTACAACAGTGGTTTGCTCTATCCGCAATGGGGACTCATTATTGTTCACAGAATCCTAAATCAAATATTTTTATTCTGATTATTAGTTTAGGTATACCGGTTAATAGGAGAAATTTGGACAGTCCGAGTGAAAAAAGCGAAAAATGAGGATGTTGTCGCACGGTATCTTTACTTAACAATGAACTTTCTATTTTATATACGTAAATAACTGAATGTAAATTTGGTTTCATTTATTTAAAAAGATATGAAATTGTTAACTCAATGTTTACAGTTTGAAATGTAGGTTTTTCTTATTTTTATCATATGCAGTGAGTACATTAGTGATAATGATAAGAACTTACTTTTCTTCACAAATATTTAGTGTATTTATATTTTTGTCAAGTCTATTAGAGCCCAACACTTAAATTTCTTTTAGAAAATTCAAAACGAAAGTTTTCGCTGCATCATTTTTATACCATTTTTCTCAAGGCAGCGATACAACCAGAAGCAGCCCAAAAGAAGCTGCATGCAACTGAGAGCGACACGTCAACAGACTCATGCAATTACGACTCGGTTTCAACCCGGAAACCTAAATTCTTTAAAATATTGATTTGATTTTTTCAGATGAGTAAAGATCCCTTCGAACGACGATATATAAATATTGTCCATAATAAATCATTATATTGATTTTTTTTTCAGATTGCAAAGCAGTACGGTATCCCGTTCGTCGAAACGTCGGCGAAAACCCGAATGGGCGTAGATGACGCTTTCTACACGCTAGTAAGGGAAATACGAAAGGATAAGAATAGTAGAGGAAAGCGGTCGCATAGATTCCCATCGGTACATGGTCGTGGTTCAAAGGTTCGTTGTGCCATACTTTAAATTAGATGGACAATAGAATTTTCTTTCATGGAAAAGCTTTGCTTCGCACATGATGTCCTTCAGTGAAGTGTGATAGTGTGGCAACAGAATCTAATTACAAAAAAAAAAAAAGAAGCAAGACTACCATAAGTTCTAAGATTATCGTAATAAGTATAACTTTTAGGAACATTTTGTGTGAGTGTCTAGAAAAAAATATCTGATCCGAATCTATTCTAATCTAATATTCGTGCGAGTTTATCCAACGATTACTCAATATCTATTGATCTATCCATGCTTCAGGCAAACAATATCTTTGACAACTATTATTCTAATATTATCTAGCATAATTTAAAAAAAACTTTAGAAAACAAACGCAACTACATATTATTATTATTATTATTATTATTTTATGAAAAATATATATTCTTTTTTCGACAGAAAGTTTGATATTAAGAATGTAAATACATACATACGTGCATAGTATTGAATTTGTAGCTTTCCAGTAGGTAGTCTTCATTATACGCACACATACTTGTGATGTATATATATTTTTCATACATTTTTTCATATACATATTATTATACAATATAAATGCGTGTGTATCTAATTATTTAGGGGTTAATTACAGTTGTTATCTGTTTAGATATCTAAAATAAAATAACATTATCTTACGCTTTCGAATACTCAGGTATATCACCCTTCACTCATGTTGTTGAGGAAATATTTTGGATTCTAGTGCCTCTAGTTATATTGATGTAACTGAATATCATGTGAAATTTTTGAAAGCTGACTTATTGAATATTGATCAATCGTTATTTTAATCTGTCTTGTTCTGATGCCGTAAGTTATATTTGTGCCAATGTAGCAAGTGTATAAAAATAACAGTTCATGGTGGTAGTTTTATCTTTTAATAAGATTATTTTCCTATATGCTTCCCTTAAAAAAAATTATTTAAACGTTTTATAATAAATTTGATTTTATAAGCTAGTGGTTGGTAATAAGACATGCCTTCTATTGATCTTGTTCCATACAAGGATATAATAATAGAACGAATAGATAAAAATCCAGTGTAAAGAGACGAGTCAGTAATTTGTTGCGTGCCGAAGGCGGTGTATCAAGGCTTTGTAATGGAATAATAAACTCGTTGAATATAATTTACATTTTCTACAAACGTTTAAAATTTTATTATTTATGATTAAATTTACGCGTTTAAAAAAAAATATGTTTAAATCATTTAAATACAATTATTAAAAATTATTAATCTAGTATATATTTTTATAATCCTAAAATATAAAATTGTGGTTAGGAAGAATAATACCTTTGGTGGTTACTATTTAAGAATGAAGCTGTGCCCTCTTTTAAGATAAGCTGTACATTTATAAACTTTCTTAGCTTTGATTTTTCAAAAAAAAGGAATTATTTGTAAAATGGCTTCGCTTGTTTTGTAATACGCAGACGTGGTTTTATCAAGCTGGAAATATTTATTTATTTTAACCAGAGAAAATTAAAAAATTACATATATCAAAAATACGTTTCGTGCATGTTGGAAACTTAGAATCATTATTAATGACAATAGTTATTGATGGAATATATGATCATTAGAAAGCTTGTTGAAGGGTATGCGTGAAGCTCCGCAGATCTTCGATTACTTATGCAACCGAAGTTGCACGTACTGCAATGTGTAATTTCGAATTTTTGTAAATAATTATTACCTAAGTATGTGCTATTATTTTTCACGTTTTTGTAAGAGTATTTGTGAAGCTTGGATTTGCGTTTATTTTAAAAAGGATGGTAGCTATATATTTCCTTTAATTTTTTTTATGAGACAATTATATAAATTATTTTTTTTTTTCATCTAAACATTATAAATGAAAGCTGAAATATGCAAGCAAAGTTGTTTACAATTTGGCATTATAACAAGTTTATGTTATACATCGTATGCCGACCAAAATATTTCACTACTATTATTATTTTTACCTTCATAAAGCGCAATCTGTATCACTAGACAAGAACTTGCTTTATGTATCACAGCTTCTTTTTGATTGCGTACAAATATTTCCGAAATTGTATAACAATTAATTAAGCAATTTTTAATTTTTACAAAAGTAAATAGACTAATTTTGAGAGTTTGCTGTACATTCTTTATAAAGTAAACTTAAGTACTAAACTTTTAAAATCAATACAGTTTTAATAAGAATGTAAAAATGTGAAAAGGGATTGTAAGCATCACTTCAATACTTACAAAATGAACTATGATATTTCCGGGTAGATTTGTTTTCATTCTACTTGTTTAGATGATGTTATATTTTCATAGCCAGATGATTTTTGTGTGTATAGTGATGATTAGAGCTGGTCTTTCTGCGCGTTGCGCCAGGATTGTAATAAGTACGTACCCACAAGCAGATATCATGTACATATATGACAGTAAAGTTGTAGCACTGTACTCGATACAATAACACAGCGTAAATAATAAAATAACAATTCATATTATACATTGTAAAACGTGTGCCTTCTTAACAGCCATTATAAACTTAGATACCACAAACGAAATAAGATCTGTGGAACGTTTGCCGTAACATTTATGTCTCCACATTTCTCTCGGTTAAAAATATTCGCCGCGATTAAATTATGATCTTATATCTTAAGAAAGATCGTTCAACATGTAGCGATGTAAGACAAGCATATTTAAAATAATCTTCGAAATTACCATACAACGCAAGAGTTAAATAAAACTAATTGCAGATTCAGATTGATGCGGCGACGCGCGGAATACCAGCTCTAGTGATGGTATCAATATAGTTAGCTTTTTGTTTTCATATGACTTTTATGGCATTTCTTGATATACAATCTAAAGTTGCCTCTTTCCTATCAACCATTCTATTATATTGTACATAAGTAGGGAGCCGGTGAGATAGGGAATAAATAGCAATACGATTATACAGCAAAAAGTGTCCGTAAAATGCTGCGACCAAACGGCTGCAGTACTGAGAAAACTTACGCACGCAAAGAACCGGTCATTCCCCGAACCCATACATAGAAGACGCATCTAAATAATTGGTAAGACGAAATCAATAGGAAATTGAATGAATACCCGAACTATCTCTTTGTTTGTCACATCGATTAGGTTAAAAATAAACAAGTGTTGCATTTGAAAGAAAGCAAGTTATATTACCTTCCTAAACACCCTGTATGACAAAATAAAAACATTTGATATTGATTAGTGAACTTGAACCTTCGTTACAATGACAGTAAAATGTCCCATGCAAATAAGCGAAATGTCGAATTTTTAAGAAAATATTGAAAATGCATTTTTTTATTGTAACTATTATACACCTTTACAACCTTTATTTTTTCTCAAGAAATCTAAAAATGTAATAATATACAGGATGATTTATTTAAACCAACAAACTTAAACAACGTGCCAGAGCAACTAAACATCCTGTACACTTCAAAATCATTTTTTCGTGATACATCACTTGATTTTAAGCGACTTTCATTAGAAACATTTTCCCTTAAATGAACGGATAAGCTATTTTTCACCGCGTACAGATAGTTGCCGCACCCATCACTGGATATAATTGATAAGTACGATAGTAAATTGTTCTAATCAAAATTAAATTTATTCTATCAGTGCGTGATTAGGAAACGAATAAACTAAGAGTCATCAAAACACAAAATGAGTTTTAAATTATAAATTGCAACACTATTTGTTAGGTTAACATATTGAAATGTGCACAGGAAAGAAGGAAAACAAATCTATTGTTTAATACGGTTTAGTACATATTTTAGAAGTATGAAAATATATTTTTGAAATTTTTCTTTCTTTCAAAAAAGTTTAGATGGTTTGTTTGTATCAATTGTAAAAAAATATTCGTCAAGTGTTTAATTTTATTAACATTTCAATTTTTCACATAAGGAATAAATAATGTAAGAGTGTTATCTGTTATTGTTCCAATGTTCAGTATTGCTTAAGAGGGAATTATGAAATTGAACTATTAGCAGTTATGAAACATTTTTAAAAAATTTTTAGAGGAAATATTCATGTGACTTGACTAAGGGCCGGTGCCTTTTTCTGTTGATGCTAATAAACAATATTATCGTACGTGCAATATTTATACTTTTCTATTAATCGTTACTTTTGTCAGAATTGCTTTAAGTTGTACTTTCTATCATCATTCATCATTTATCAACTGCTCATGACGACTCGTGGCATATACGTCTTGCCATTTTATTTGTATTGGTACAACGTGCTAGGATGCACATCATCATTTCATAATCTCTCACATATTTCTAGATATTCTAAATATATAGTAGGGTAATAGCTGTAATTTTCCTCTGAATATTTAATAGATATCTATTGTAGTAATGCATTAAACATTAAATAAACCTGTTATATAAAATTTTGAAGACTACTTGAAATACATTTGTGAGATTCATTTTTTTAATGTTTTACTAATATAGGAATAATTTGCCTTCTATAATAATATATACATAAAAGTTAGTGACTTGGTTATAGAGAGTAAAATGTCTTACTAAACTTATATAAATAAAAATGTTAAATATTTATCTTTCTTAGTTTTTATGCTGTAAGATAAACCTCTCAAGGTGCTGTGATAACGTTATCGTTACCATTGTCACGGTCATAAAATGTGGAAAGCAGATATATACTTATGCAAACACTTAATATCATTTAGATTTTCCTAGCATTGAACTACCAAATTGGAAAAACATAGCCCGTCATGAAAGTTTGAATTGCTCACTAGGGGCTCTTACCTCAGAGCGTCCGAATTAATGCTTTACAGGTAGCTCGGATAAAAGACTATTTGGTTAACGAAATCTATAGCCAATCTCACCGCCGCGCCTTAAATTTTAAATAATTCTTAAAGCACTAATAAAACATGAAAATTATTAATTACTTTACCGGCGCCTTATACAGTGCTTATTTTATTCGGATTCGGCATATTATTGCTTTTTTTTCGAGATACACAGTACCACCCAAAAAATCGTGTGCGAGTTTCTTTATTAATTAAAATGTTTTTTTTTTTAATAAATTGTGTCAACGTGGTTTACCCCTACTACTTCAGTTGCCAATTTATCAAGTTATTCAAATCGCTATTCTATGGATGCACGTGCACCTATATACATAGGATCTCACTATTATAACTATTCTATTGAATAATTAAGCGATTGTTTAATATTGGCTGCTGTGCCAAGCATCCATTTTTTGTGGACAAGTTTCATGACCTGAATCAAAATGAAATTTTTGGTTTACGAAAATATGCGTTTGGAAGATCGGTAGGGCAGCATCCAAGAGAATAATGTATTGGAACTTCAGATAAGAACAGGGGACGTTCACTTATGAACCGTGGTTTGGCGGAACAGTTGTGTCAGGGCACATCTAGGGCGTACTAAGAAAAGAACAATGTCTACATATTTTAAAAAAACAATGCCGTGATTTGGCTGTTAAATTCTCGAAAAAAAAAAAATCAGCGTGTCTTAACTAGTGATGTAGGTATCCGAAATTCATGCATTTAGAGTAATACTGGTGTTACGAGGTTTCGGCTAACGGATTCGGATCTGAGGTTTCGGATAGAGTATCCGGTTTTGAGGTTTCAGGATAGTACATTATCTATTCGTTATTGTTTGACATTCGGTATTCCTGAATTATACAGTGTGTAACATGACTCATTTTGCGTAACTAATGCAGCTTATTCCAAAACATACTAGTGGCTCAATTCAATATCCTAGAAATACGCTCGCTTTAATTTTTCGTTGTGTTGTAATATTCTAGCAATTTTTAATATATCTTGTATAAGTTATTTTATAAAAAAACTGAATTTGTACTTGCTTTGTATTCGTTTAAATATGGGATAAAATTGAAACTCTTACACTGTATAACGTTTAGATATATATATTATTATTATTATATTCTTTATATAAGAAGAATAAGTTTATGCCTTAAATTGGCCTTTTTGCGATGAGTTGATTTTATCTCCTAAACTAAGTGCCATCCCCTAAAAATTATTATATTAATATGTTGTATATGAATAAGGAAACATTAATGCATAACGTAAATACCTGGCTCTTGGCTCTAACTCGTACGTGACCTGTTACAGGAGCATCTGGTTTGCTAAATGGCTTCTCGATACACAGATTTGCAAGAGCATCCTCTCCAAAGATAGATTTGGCATACATATTAGCGGCCATAAAACCACATTGTCCTGATAACGCTTTTTCTGGCGTCAAACATTTCATGTTTGTCCACTTCAGGAGTAATTTTAGGTACTCGAACAGATCTGCAACTGTTGTGTTCACTGTCACCTTATTTTCCCACTCGAACTCAGCCCACATCCTTCTAAATTCTATATCTGTACAAGAAGCGGGTACTATGTAATCCATTATGTCGATGTGAATGTCGTTGAGAACAACAACGTTTCTATCGGAAGCAGCGCCGGTTATATCGTATACAATATTGCCGAAAATTATACCATTTTCTGTCGAAGCAACTTTCACATTTGCTTTAATATTACAGAAATCATTCGGCGCCAATACAATAGGTTGTGGCTTCTCCACCAACTTCAAGTCACCAAGCGTTGCAATTTCTAAGGTGCAATTTTGCAAAGTATCACTCGTTTGATTCACTATTAATACATCTAAAACTATATCGTATTGATTAACATGCACATAGGCTTCAGCGTATACCGGGTCTGAGAAACCAGTAAGTTGCGTAACTTTATTTAGCTTATTGATAGAAGCCAATTCTGCACTACCCGGTCTACCACCGACGAGGGCTTGCGATAAAGATATTTCAAATACATTCTCGCCAAGTTCGCTGGATCGATCTGGCTGTAATTGCACGAACGTGATAGGATCATCGGCTTGAATTTTATTGCTTGGTTTTTCTTTCAGTTTTTGTATAGCGGCCTCTTCGATTTCATTCGCAACTAGCATGTCGCTTAAAGCCCGTCGGCACTGGATAGTAAATATTTCGATAATAAGTGGTGAACGATCTGATAACACACGTAGACAAAACAGTAAATGGTCAGCGTCGTCATTTGTTATGGCTTTCGCTGGAAGTCCTAGAATAGAGAATGTATGGCTGCACTAAATCATAGAAATGAATATGTGCGAATTATTTAACCAGGAAGAGGATATACAGTAATTCTCAGCGTGCGGAAGTTTATGTAAAGGTGAAACGCAGTTGGGCTTTTCGAAACTTTTGGTTTTAAAGCGATAAATAATTGTATCTGCGCAAGACACAATCCAAGTTTCAAACTTCTCTGGAGAGAGAGAATCAGGAGCGCATGTCTACAAGAACGTACTCCATACTCTATTCTCCTTTATATAGACTTCCATACAAGGGTCAGAATTATGGTACAAAATAACATATGGTAGAAGAAAAACTTGAGCTGTAGGAATAAAATTGTGACTAATGCTTATTTACAACCAACGTGTAATTAATGATTTTAAGGTGCTGTTTATTGTGTTTTACGGTTGTTTTGGTAATTAAAAACATATTTTTACTTTCGCAGTTGCAAAAGTTCAGGCGGGATCGTCGCTCATAGCGCTCCTCTGTTGTTAGGCTTTCCATATTAAAAGTATTCATTATTCTTTACGCTGCTAGTGTTTGTTATCTAGCGTCTTAGTGAACTGTAATTGGTGTGAATCATCAACCTTGAGAAATGAGCGCTCCCCAGCGATCTCAACTCGTTAAATGACGATATGTGATTTGGTACCTTTTAGTTGAATTTTTTTTATTTTTCCCTCGTACGTGCTTTGCTAGAAAGTTTATGTATATTTTCTAAATTACCACTAAAACTAAAAAATATTGTAATATTGAAAACAAACAAAGGAGACCCGGATATTACGAATTCTGAGGCAAATTGAGCTCAGTTTCTAATATTAAATTTACATATTTTCCAAAAATGTGTAATTTTGTGGTAAAGCACGGTGCCGTCTCATTTTAATAAATCTTATGGGATACATTTCAATATTGACTTAAAAAAAAATGAGATGGTCAGCTGATACTCCTTACTCAAACTCCGAAAATTGCAATCTTCTTCACTTAATTTCACTTCCACAACTCAATTCTTTCTTGCTTTTCAAATTTCTTAACGGTAACATTATTTGTATAATACTTTCCTATATTTAGTAATTAAATTTACTCACCCGATTTCCCTAAATGAATAATCCCAGATATAATCAACATGACGTCAGCATCAAAACGATTTCGTTTAGCTGTTGAAGCTTTTTGACCGTACCGCAAGGATAATTTTGTCAACGTCGTTCCTAAAGCAGCTCCAATGAAGAATTCTCCATCCATCATATACTGACGTAATGGGGGTCGCTTTTCTTTTTTAAGTTTCCTATTATCGATAAGATTAATCAAAATATATGCGATATCACGTTAATATCCACTTACGGAGTGGTGTTAAACGCGGACTGTGTCGCGTAGGTGCCATCTGACGTTACAAGCGTGGTCGTCTGCTGCGTTGGTTGATTGCTTTCATCGGTAGTTTCTCCTGCCAACAATTTTTGTTCAGCGTCTAATAAGGATCCATCGCCTAGTGTTTGTTGGATCTGTTGCAGCACTGCAACTATATCTGCAGCGTGAGTTGCGTATTCTCCTAGGATCCACAAAGCTGCTCTGTGCACTTTTACTGATTTTATGTCCGGAAAGCTTTCTAACAGTTTCTAAAATTCAACAGAAGGTATTTATTATAACATACTTCAACAACATTTATCTAATTAAATTTGTTATTTGTACTATGATAATATAAAGTCGTTGCAAGATGTAGAAAGATCGTTTTAACACTTACATCAATAATTAATGGTTGTAGATGATCAAATTTCTGAATAGCTTCTCTTACAAATACAAGAACGTCCGTAGCCGCAAGCTCGTTGCTATCAGATAAAAATTCAACGAGTACAGGAATAACAGAACTCGCAACATCGGGAAATTTGATACTACAAGAATGCAACGTGCGCACGAGCAACTGTCGATATTTTCCGGTATCTTCATGCTCTACGTCATGAGTTTTGGCTACTTCTTTCCTTAATACCAATACCATCTCTTCAATATTTCTCGATGAGACTAAATCCAGCGCTAAAGCTAACGTTTTCTTTCGGACTTCTAAATCCGGACTTGATAGAACCCTTAAAATATCCATAACTAATTCTTGCAGAACACGTTCATGGGAAGGGTGCTCTCTCAAAGCAATCAATCGATCCAGAACGATAAGTTTCACGTTATTGTCGCTCTCTTTAACTATAAGCTCAATATAACAACTTGCTGCAGCTCTAATAGCAGTAGGTGCATTGGATAGCGTTACAAGTGTTCCAGCGGCTTCGTATCTAACAGCTGGACTATTGGAATTTAGCAAGTTGTAAATACAGCGGATAAAGCGTGACCTCTCCGACGGATTTGCGTGACAAACTTTATAAATTAATTCGACTATGACGAGTTGAAGTATGTCCCCAAAGGATGTTACTTGATCTAGACAAGAAGCTAAATATGCTAAAGCTCTCTCCTGATCCGCATGTAATAACATAAGAAAAGCGTTTCTTTTACAAGACATATCTTGCTCGCCGTCTAGGAAGTTTGCAATAAGCTCGGGTGCATCGGGTATTAAAAATTCGAAATTTTTATATATCGTGAATATTGCGAGTACAGCATTTCTTCGTACGTAAGAGTGACGATGTTCTAGGCATGCACGTATAGCGGGCATTAAAGGTTCTAGTAACTCGGGTTCTTTCAGTTTACACAAAAATCTAAGGGTGGCTCCTCTGAGGAATTCGTTTGGGTGTTGCAAATCTTTGCGATATGCATCACAGACCAAAATCATTTCCTGTAATAATTTACCATCAGGTGTGGTTTTAGGAACGATCTCCCAAAAGATTAATAATAATTTCTTAATCATGTGATCCTGTAAAGGCAGGACAAATCTTATTATGGTCATTAAGAGACCAGGTAATTTTTCACCAGCTAATATCATATTAATGGTCTTTTTCAGTGCTTCGATTTTAACTTTCGTGTCCCCTTTTTCTGTAAATAAAGTTTAAAAAAAATCAGTACTTGGATTATCTGAATGTATTTATGCATTTAATAGCTTAATATTTAAATTAGATAAAGTAGGCTAATATAACACCTTATTTAATAAATCATAAGTACGTAACAAGTTTGATTAGCTGAATAATAAATATAAAAAAAAAACTATATTTTCAGATATTTGCTCTTTGGATGTTGGGATCCGATAGAAGAAATAAAGCTTCCAACATAAAAAAGAAGCAAAAAGTTCATGCCTTCACATTTATATACGATAAATTTAAGAATACTCCAAAGATATTCCCTTGCACTCTTGCAATATACACCCACAAACCACTTCACGTACTATATTATTTCTGCGACATAATCGTACAATGCAAAGTGCTCAAAAAAATAAACGAACCATCTGACATGGCATACTACCAATAACAAGGTACATATCAACATCATACTTTATAAGATTAAGTTGAAACATGGGAATTAGAGGAAGCAAATAGAAAATCAAACCACATACCTAAGTCCATCTTCAACTGCATCTCGTTGTATGGCTCTGAATCCAGTGGCACATTAATGAGGGTATAACAGGGCTGTTCTACAGCAGTCATCCTGATCCACCGGTTTTAAATGCTGCAGAATAATAAGAAATTCAAGTTAAAACACAAAACTGAATGAGTTAGGTTAGTTTGCGACTTATTTCTGAGATTTGCTATAATAGAACAATTATTTTTGTAAAATACAAAATATATGGCATACCTGCGACTTTAATAAGAGCTTTTTTTACTTAATTATTGTTTTTAACAAATATTCCTTTCGATTACAACTGAGAAGCATACGTGTCAAACATTAGTTATGTGGCCCCAATAATATAATTAGTGCGATTAGGCAACCAAATAACCACGTCGAGATGCTGTATACTTTATTTTACCGCTATACCGATAGATGGCGAACACGCTAAATTAACTACATGTATATAAGTGCTTTACGACACAAGTTAGTAATTAATTGTAGCGGTCGACGTAATCAAATGATCAAGAAAAATCTTCATAAATAAATGAAATTGTGTTTTGTTTACGTCCTGCATGTAGAAAAATGGATATACTTCACCGCGATTTTTGTCTAAAAAATTGTTAAAATGGTTGCCTAATGTCAATGTTGCGTTAGACAAGCCACAAACTTCCTCGGTTGAGCGAATTAAATATAGATGTCAGTCGGCTGAATATTTTTTTTTTACAGTTATTTTCTAATAATTATTAAAAATGTTGTATTGTAATGAAGATTGATACTCGGAAGCAACTTTATTTCAGATTGTACACGTACAAGTTTTACAATAATAATCTTATGACTAACTATACCTTGTCTCAATAACAGGAGGATCGATTTAAATTTTTCGCGCAAAAATTAAGCGCTTCCATTGGCTCTGATCAAATACGACTTACATACAAACAATATCATAACGGAAGTCGTCGTCGGCCATGTTTAGTGTTTACTATAACCTATCAACGTATCGCTAACAGTGTTTTGCATGAAGTGTTGAAATAATTTTTATCTATTCGTTTATTAATGTACACAAACAATATTTATTTTTTTTTTATTTGCAAAAGTAAAGAAACACGCAAAACGTCAACAAATTCATATGACGTTATAGGAGGTAAACACGTTGTAGATTCAAATTAGGCGCCATCTTCTATCCGTTTTGGTCGAAATAGTCGCATTATGGTCGTATTTCGTTATATTGTACGCGTGTGAACCGTTCTGCTTCCGCTACTCTTCCTGTTTTTGAGACGTAGTATAGATACAACGTCCCGCGAAATTTAAACATTGTACAGTAAACTAAGTAAATGTCTCAAAAAAACACTAAACAAGGAATGTTTAATCATTAACAAAAAATATGCTGACTAAAGTATTGCGAGATAATTAATAAATATGGCTTGGATGAATGTTTCATTGCTTATAAATTAATAACATATTTCTATCAGCTGTCCTCATCATCAGCCGGTGACCATTCGTGTTCTCGAAACGGCCGTCCCTGATTAATTATTATTTAATTAATTAAATTTGTGTGGTGCGGAGGTTGCCGATACTTATGTGTTGTTTAGCTTCTTTCTTAATTCATGTGATATCTTTTTACAGTAGGACTCGTAAATTTTAGCGTTGTAAACAGTTAATATCGCCAATTAAAATTCTTTCGGTCACTTATCAAAATTCTCAGGGTCATTTAACGTTGTAGTGTTGAATGTGGTCAAGAAGGTCTTCACAGAACATTAGTTTTGGCATCTATTTCGATAATCATATAATATTAAATGGGAAAAATGATCATAGGTGACAATAGAATGAAAACAATTGCCAACGCAAATAAACAATCATTTTAAACAGCGCTAATTTTATTTGCGATTTTCTGTCTAACTATCATGCAGGCATCTTGTTTTTCTCATTAGCATGTCCGCTTTAAGCATTATGCAACACATCGAGCATCCACTGTGGTTACATAATGCATGAAATGAAATATTTTTTATTGTCTGCAGATATTTTCCATTAAAAGAACGTTCATTTTGGATGATATCTATATTTTAATTTATATATAAAACAACCGGTACGTATTTGGAAATATTTCAGAAATATTGGCTTCTTTTTGATTTTTTCTTGAAAAACAAAATAAAACAATAAAATGGGTACCAAGTAAATAAAACATAATTAGAGGCCATCAAGATTAATTTATTTTTTATTCTACGTAGGTAAAAATTATAAATTCCAGATGATGTTAAAATACTGCTTAAGTGGTATGATTGCACAACGACGCATGTTAAACTATGATATGAAAATAAAAGTGACTAATTTTTTTAACAATAATCTACAATACACTCGCTTAATAACGTATTGACAAAATTATTTTTCTGCTTAGGCAATGCAATTTACTTAATTTTATCATCACAAATGTTTCTACAAAAGTTTTCTGGGACAAACACAGCAGTGATTCTCGTTAGTAACTTATAAAAAGTTGTACATAGGTTGTAAAACCAATAAATTATCGTACAAAGCGTAGAGCTATCCATCTCACATACACCATTTTGTAATACGTCTGCGTTAAGAGCAACTTAAATAAATTACATATCACATGGAACTTCCTTTATAGTTTATCGTTGTCGCCTTTTCACCGGAATGGGTGGATTTGAGCTAATTTTTGACAAAACGATCACAGATGGTTTGTATGTTCTCTCCTCCTGAAACCAAGTATATCTTGCTTATAAAGAGCAATTTTGGTTCTTTAAATTTGTGCGGATCATATTCAAATTTGATTGCAAACAAAAGGATTTCAAGTAACATTTAATTAGTAAGGTAATTTCGGGAAAGTTGCTCTACTGGAATAGGCGCCCCAACTATTATATTTTCTAACCATTTGACATGTTTTGGAATTTTAGAAGGTAAGGTAAGTGTCTCAAAAATCATTCTTGATGTATTGTGCACCTTTCATATGAGTTAGAATTCTTTTTCGTTGAAAAGTACAGCATTAGATTTGGCTTGAAGGTTGGCGTGTATCCCAAATGTTTACCATTTTCAGAAAAGATTAAAATCTTGTGATTGGTAATGCCGTGCAAGGAATTAGGCGAGAAATTGGATTATATAAACCTCAGCAATATTGGAAAAAAGAGAGCCTTCAAAGTTATTAGTGGCTTAGTGTCCAAAGAGAATGGCGCTTGTAAAAAAAAAACAATATTACGGTTGGAATAGCCCAATACTGGCTACAGTTCTCCTTGGAGTTGGTTGGAAACTTTTTTTAATTGTCAGCCGTTCTTTTCTTCTTCCCGACCGTTATTTGCCCAAATAGAGAGGGAAGTTCAGTGAAGAATTATTATGCTGCTGACGGTATTGCACACAAGACATATTACACAATTCCTTTTACATGGCGCAAGCCTCGCGAAATTACCTTACTGCAAAAATTAATAGATTCTAAAAGCAAAGAATTGGATAAATTACTAAAAATAAAACGCTAATTGGTTGCAAAAAACAAGCTATAAACTTAAACAAAAAAAGCGGCAAAATGTGCGTGTATCAGCTAAATTACTTCTACAATTTGATAACTGTTGTTGGTGACTGTTTGTTATATTTTGGTCAGTTTGTGAAATGTGTTACACACATTAATTTTACGAGCCATAAATTTTGGTCACGCGGATAGTAATGTTTGAACTGATCCATAAAGCAAAATTTGTAAATAAACGTTTGAAATTCAAACAATATTTAGCTCGAATTTCGTATTGCTATGAAAATAAATATTAAACAAGCAATTAAACGACAAAAGCATGCAAATACGCAGAAAAAGTAGGCATACAAATAAAACGGGCACTTTTACGGCCAGTCAAACCTTTCGCTTTCGCGTTTTGCACCTACAAACGCAATTTTTGTTAATTTTTAGGCGTTTGTGATTCTTTATCCCTTTATTTTTGTCTCTTTGCCGTTTGTCGGTGTTTTTATTGCTTTTCTTAGATAAGCCCTTAAATTTGATGCTGACCTGTGGAGCCTCTTTTACCAACATGTTAGCGGCAATTTCCTCTTTCTCATCTTCATTTTCTTTTTCTTGGTTCCGCGTTATTTGGTTTTCCAGGTTTTCATCCTTGGCGATATAATTGAACACAATCGGTCTATCTGTCATGTGATGACTAGAATTTTGATAAAATAATAGATAAGTAAGTGGAGCTGTAGATGCAATTTATGTATTTATGTGCCAACTTACATTGTCGAATTTTTACAATAAGTAGTGATTAAGTAATATTCGCTGCATCTTCTATCACAACATTCACGTGCCAAACCCTCGTGTCTTCCGGCAGGTGGTGATGTTATTGATGGTTCTAAAAGAATTCAAAAACACATCGTATATGTGGACTTCTTTTAGTAATTTTAGCACAGTTGCTTCACTCACTTTTACAAGCATTAGAAAAAACGTGATTTCTTTGATTCTTCCGACGTAATCAAATTTTTGAAAAACATCAACCCCGCGAAGGACTCGAATCTTCCATCTGTCGGACAGACGTGCTAACCACTACATCACTTATGGGGGCTTATGCCAACACCTAAATCTTATTTATGCCTGCAGTTACATTATAATATCTCGAGTACTTACCGGGGTTGATATTTTTCAAAGATTTAATTACGTCGGAAAAACCAAGAAAATCGTGAATTTACATTTCACCGACTGAAATTAATAGTTTTGTTTTGAAAGCGCCAATGGAAAGTAATGTAAAACTTCTCTCAAAGGATCGTTTTCATTACTTCAATTACTGAAGCTTGATTGGTATTTACATAATATATCTGCCAAACTAACAAATTTACATACTTACGGTTATATACGCAATTGTGCTTCCTAAATGTCTGAGATAGTTCTGGAGCGCAAATGTATTTCATTGTGTAGATACTTTCTTCTGCACTTGCAAGTATAACACAGCAGATGTATACCACGACTCTCTTCACGTCCATTTAAAATTGCAAGAGCCAGCACACCTAGCGAAGACAGAACGCTGCTTGTTCTGGAAAGAAAACACCGCTGTAACATGAAACCCGAAAAGATTGTGCTATTTATATATATACGGAGTATTACACAATTGTAACTCATACCCATATCCGATTCCGAACATTGTTATTGTTTTGATTGGATTCGTGTGTGAAGTGTGAAAAGTCTTTCATTCGTAGTATTTAGGTATTGAAGGTGCTTGGCTAAGGGGTGATACATATGGGAATTGTGTTATTGTTCAAGCACTTGCGTTCTGATTGCTCTTCTTTGTATTCGTAGTTGGATATTTAAACCGTAAAATTGTTAATATTAGCCGGCACTGGAAATGGAGGAGGTTATGGAGGAAAGTAATACCATGATAAGGGGCTCATAAATATAACTAGCAGAATTGGGCAAATTATCATGTTGTGGTTACGAAGGATACTTTTTAAACAAGGTTCGTTTTTGAAGAGAAATCCTGTAATTATTATTTTGTTCAAACATTTGTCATACCGTTCAACAAGTTTTTGAATTTCGATTTCAAAGAAATTCGCCGCCTGTAAAGGAACTTAATCCATGACCGCAGTTTTCACATCTTTGTTATCGCGGAAGAACTGACCACCAAACAACTCTTTAAGTACCGAAACAAGTGAAAATTACTGGGTGCAAGGTTTGGACTGTAAGGTGGTTGATCCAGAAGACCTGAATACACTCCCCGACAAAAACTTAGACGCGGTAAGATGTTTTAAGGGTTTTAAGGCTTACAACATTTCTTTGCAAAACTAGCAAGATATCTAATTAAGTTTTTATTCATAAAAGTAAAATAAACTTAAAAATATCTCCTCCAGTAATATATGAACTAAATAATAAATTATTACTCCAATGTTTAAACAATTTCTGCGACAATAATTTAGACGCTCTGTTGCAAATGTAAAATAAAAATCAACAAATGAGTGATCAGTAATGCGTAGATCTTCCATTGTTCTTAATCACTTCCAATAGTCTGTTATTAATAGATTTATATAAATTTAACACATGATTTTGAGGGATATTCTGCCATTCGGTCACTATTGAAGTTTTCAGTTCCTGTACCGTGAAATATTGACGGCCTCCGCCATAAACGCGACGTGCCAATTCACCCCACATGTTTTCAATAATGTTTAAGCCTAGTGACCGTGCCGGCCACTGTAAAGTTTTAATCTTTTTCCCTTTAAACCATTCAGTAATGGTTTTTGCTTTACGAATTGGCGCGTTATCTTGCTGAAAAACAAAATTGCGCCCGGCCCATTGGTTTCCAAAACGTAGAAGATTGTCACGCAATAAGTCTTTATACGTCACAGATGTCATTTCGTTCGTGCAAAACACTATCTCACTTTTATCGCCCAATCCAATCGCTGCCCATATCACCCCCTAATTGTCTGATCATTTTCACTTTTGGTTCCTTTCTCAGATCATGATAATAATGCGAGTACCCATCCGGTTAGTCCAAATTAAAACGTTTCTCATCGGAAAATATAACTTTTCCCCATTGTTTCTTCCAGGATACGTGTTCTTCAGACGTAATAATATACAGGGCATTCGATTAAAACAATCAACTTGTATTGTTTATAGCATAATTGTATGTTGCGCAAAGCTTAAGCTTTGAATATACTTGTTTGGAAACTTTTTCTTTAAGGAAGGAAATTACCTTCCGCCCAAGCATTAGGTGAAGACGCTGTGTACTTTTTGTTGTAAAAGATATTTCTGCATTTTGATATCGATTTATACTTGTATATGCAATAAGAATTGCATATACAAATTGCGCACTTAATATGACGTCGTTTTCATTATTACTTACTCCAATTCTTTGAATTAAACTACGTCTGTAGTGCAATTTTTATCAAATCTTTGGATTCTAGTATTAGTCAATAGAAAATGATTGCTCTGCAATTTTGCGGGAATTTTGCTTTGGAACGTAAATAGAATGTAATCGTTTATTCTTTGAAATTATCGGACAAAGTTTACCATTGATGGCGTCGTGTCATTTCACCGTATGAGCTGAAGCAGAAGAACTGCGTTAAAGTACGATGTTACAACATTAGTAAAAATTAGAGTCTTTGGGACAAAACCAACGAATAAAATAAAAACGAATTACTCGGTACTGAAATCGGTCGACGACGGGTCGATAAATGTGAACGGTGTCGTGTTACTATCGATACCGTGCCGTGAACGTTTCGGTGCTGTTGTTGGTAAATAATAAGATTCACAGAAATATTTTCTTATATTCTGACAAAATTCCCGGAGCTTCCTGAGAATCCAATTATATTTTCGCGGAAAAACGCACCCTTAACTTGCTCAATTTTTTGGCTTACAATTTACACCTAATTCTTGTTTTTCATCAGAATGATACGAATGGTCGGTAGTAAGAGATTGAATTAATTTAGTTTTGTTGAAATTAACCGTGGCTGGTGATGTTAATTGGCAGTTAGCATTCTGAATAGTGGATAGCCTGTATTTTTTTGTAATAAAAATTTGATGTGTTTCAGGCGCTTGCAATTATGGTAAGTTGCAAAAGTGACTGCAGATTTAGTCATATTGTTCAAGGTAGAACTCTCAGCAAGTTTAGAGCAAATCCCTTTCCTACGATAATATAGCATCGATCAAGGACATTGACAGGAATTTTGAAAGAGAAGTTATAGCATATTCTGTTTTTGGAGTTAATAATTAACTCCAAAACCTATTTTGGGTAAATATTGATAGTTGAAGTTCTTTTTGCATAAGGGGAGGGCGTTTCGCGAATTTTTGTAGGCGTTGCCTAACAGTTTGTTAACCCGGCCCGACAGATTTATTAGCCCGGTCCGACAGGTTTGTCATCTTGACCAACCCGTCAGCTGACAGCTTCGCCAGTTGTCGACACATTAAGTCCGCTCGGTTCGACAAGTTCGTTTTATCCAACAAGAAGGTTATTCCACTTCAAAGATGTAAAAAAATATATACTTATATTGTATTATTTTCATACTTAAAAAATTAATAATAATTTCAATGATGATTTAGTTAACAATGCCCGTTTAGTTATTTAATTCGAACAAGTAACATGGAAGACACGAAGACGTTTTCTGAATAACTAGCGACATGTTGATTTAATCATAAATGTTAATAAAACAGAGAAAATGGGAAATCTGCTGCTGCCTTAAATGTGAAATATTTGTCCTTCTAAGTGAGCATATCAATTATAACTTCCTACATTTTTTTATATTTTCCGAGATCGAATTATCAACATTATAAGATTAAAAAAAGGAACAAAGGTATTTATATTTTACGTCTTTTCAAAACAAAAATTTAGGAGGAATAAGTTTGAATTTCTATAATGCCGAACCGCTTCGTATGGCCAAACGAGCTTAGCACGGCGAAAAGGCTTGACGAGCGGCCGGTCCCATTTGTGAAAAATCCGGCTTAGGCCGCTTCACTCCAACCCGGCCCATTCGCGCCTTTAATATACACACAAGCCTTTTAACAGTAATTCAAGGTATTCTGGCACACGTGATTTCTTTCATCCATACCGAATGACTTTCTTTGAATTAAATAATTATGATCCTATTGAATATTACGTTGGCAAGTTAGAACGTTAGCGAAACATGCAGCAGTAATTTCATTTTACTCACATATATTTTATCACAAGCATCCAGCCACAATTTTGTTTCACATAAGAATCATTTATTTTATATTCTACTTTCCTCTAGGCTTTCCAAAAGTATCCGCCATACTACAGTGACGAATAGTTTCTAAATCCGTCCGACAATAAAGCTGATTACCAATTTTGCTTAGACCTGTAAGACTACATAATGTAGATATCTCGTACCGCGCAATAAGACATCTTTCTTCCTTTTGATGTCCAGACGTTGACTAGATATTTTATCCTAACGCGGCAAAATATTTGCAGATCGACAGAAAATTGGCAATACTTGGTTGTCATCACTTTTCGAATGTTATCTTTTACGGTACGCCGTTGGATCTATTAAAATCTTGGACCGTCCAGCGTGTACGCGAGTATATTTTTATCAATGCGAAGAAGAGGAAAAATATAAAGGCTTAGTTTTGATGACATTACATTGCTTACACAAACGGATATTTTTGTAATGTTTATATTGCCGATTTGATACTATATGTTTATAAAATAAACGGGATCAATCTGCCGAGTTAATTGATAAATGTAGCGGTTTTTATTGCATAGTAGATATCGTTTGTGTAAAATTTAAAGATAATTAGTAAATTCTTTGTGCAGCAGATGTAAATTAATATTTCGCAATTAAGAAATTAGCAGAGACTAGATAGACTCGTGTTTATTCGTCTCATGAGTATAGGTTCGTGTTGCCTACTGGTTTTCCAGAGAGTCGACAAAACACGAGTCTATCTAGTCTGTACTAAGAGCGCTATCAGGCAATTTGTACGTATATATATAGATTTGACGGTACACTTCGTTATTAACCGTGAACTGTAAAATTTTGCGATGCTAAGCCGTGTACTACATACCTCAATTTCTTACACATTCGTACAAAAAAAATTGTTTATCTACGTATCTATATGTATCGATAAATTCCGCGAGTAGGCTTTTATGTAACCTACATAGATGTTGCCCATTGATCAGTTTGAAAAGAATTATTTTGAAATGTATCATGCAAGCAATTTCGAACAAAAAGACCGTAGCTTTCATTTATTCCTTTGAAATGAGTTTTAATATCTTCAGGATCGTTTCGAAATCGTTTCTGCCATGCTTTAATGCGTTTATGTGTGTACATAATTAGCCAGTAAATACCTATTATTATGTATGATACACGCATTGTGTTACAACGTTTTCTTCAAAGAAACGCAAGCCCGTTTTCAAGTAATTTTTAAGTTAGAGCTGAATAAATATTTAATAAAATAATTAATCCGTCAATGTTGTCCATTTCCTGATAGGAATGATTAGGAAAATCGGCGACCTTAAGCTGGACATACATTGCGAGCTTTTTACGTAGACTTACCCAGGCGAGGCAGACTGAACGGGGTGTGTGTGTTAAGCCCGTGGATTTCCCCCGAGAAAAAAAATCCGCCGATGCATCGCGAATTTGCTTCGACAACTTGGTTGGTGTGTGGACTCTACGAGGTAAACCGCGCAGTTTTAACTCATAGCGGAAAATCTTGTTACACGTACTAAAAATGGAGCTAAGATCTTATTTATAACCATAAGGGTAGAATATAGTTTCAATCAAATTTTATAGGGCATATTATGTCGATTGGCTGATCAATATTTGAATGCTTTGCTTGGCTTCATATTTCAACCAGATGCCAAAACGTTTGGCGGTGGTGACAACATTGTTACCAAATAAAGATGTTTTTGCCCAAAACGCAATTTGCATTCGAATGGTTCTTTCCGTTTAACGTACAATTCAGATTGTTCGATGTTAAGCTGCTATTTGTTTCAATGTAGTAGATTGGTTTATTGGTCATATATTTTCAAATTTTGGCTCCCTGTAACAATGAGCTCAAGAGAGTGTCTGATTAATTACTGCTTTTAAATACTTGCTTACGTTATATCAAAAGGAGATAACGTGGCCACTAATTAAGTGATAATGAGTCTTCAGATGAATTACAGACACTGATGCTCATTCATTTTTATCTGTTACTATATTGATATATGTATAGCAAAGTATAAACCTACACACATGTATAAATAGAATTTTAATCGCAAAATTACTTAATTGTGGATAATATGTATTCTGTCCAGTCGATAGCTTGTTAACTATTGGTGATCTAAAATGAAAATTTTTGACTGGGAGCTGTGAACGTGTTTAATTTATAGAAAATGGAAATTTTGCAAAACTTTCACCATATATGGTAGGATTATGAACCAAATAATTTTTCAAAAAACGCTATACAGCGTTGATTAGGGTTACATTTTCAAATGCAAAAA